>CM035420.1:89137677-89312677 GCA_020310875.1 Ceratopteris richardii
GATGTGGCCTTGGCGTGGCTATTTGCGCCCGCAAACAAGCCTTAGGCACCCAAATTTGTCTTGATTGTGGGCTGGCCTTCATCGACTTCTTGGGCACCCAAATAGACTTCATGTTAGCAGAAGTACTTCTGAAAGACTTCTTATTAATGTCGTGTTGTTGGTTACTAATAAGAGGCTTTGCCCGTGTGGTTGGCTTGAGTACAACCGGGTGTTCGCCTTTCCGCACCCACACTTGTTTCACTAGCTGAGACATTTTGCTGCGCAGGTACTTTTGATCTCCGACATAGGTAGTACCCTGCTTCTTTTGCCTTTGATCCACCTTTGATTGCTGCCTCCTTCTGGCCTTTGGAAAAGAAGGGAGTTCCGTTGCATCCCTGACTCCTTTTTTGCGAATATCATTCCTCTGCAACACATAGTTTTGGACAAGAACAGCATGGTCAACTTCATATGCACCCCTGGAGGGACCAGGAGTCTGTGCCTTTCCTAGTTCCTTGAGTGCTCCATTATCTAACTCTACTGTAAGTCGACTATGATTGACCCATACCTGAAGAAGTCCACTTCTTAGGTTTAAGTTGACTGCTTGGTCATAAATCCAGTCTTGACCCAGGACAAGGGGTTCCGTGAGGTCCTCATCTTGACATACTAGAACTTTAACTGTCATTGTCTCATCATGAATGTAGAGGGGAAGTTCCACCTCGCCCATGCAAGGGGTTTCCACGCCTCCCAATCCTATGAGATATGCTTCCATAGGATTGATAGTTAACTGCAACTCTTGACAGTAAGACAACTTAACAGCACTAGTGGCTGCACCTGAGTCAATCAAGGCTCTTACGGTCCTTGCACTCTTTCCTTGTCCTATATCTAAGGTTATGAAAGGACGTCGATCAGTTATCCTATGTGAGCTTGTTCCTGCGACTTCACACATTGCCATATGATATCCTTGATCTGCATAGTCATTTGTTCTAGGCTGATCTCTACCTTGCCTTCGCAAATTCATCCTTCTGATGCGTTCTAAAGCTTCTGCTTGAGCTTCTTCTCGAATTCGCTTTTCTTCCGCTTTGCGTTTCTTAGCAGTGTTGAGTCGGTTGAGCATTTCCTCCGTGAGGGGTTCCTGATACAACTTGACTCTGCATCCGCTTATATAGTTTGGGAGAACATCGCCCTCTAAAGTGGCTAGTTGTACTGCTCCACTCGTGGAGATCCTATTGATGATCATAGGTCCGTAGCCTCTCTTTTCGAGCTTCCTTGCATGTTGTTTCAATGTGTAGACTAAAACTAGATCTCCTGCTTTCAAGCCCTTATCCTTCACATGGGCATCAAAGTATGCCTTTTGTCTCTTCTTAGCTGCATATATCCCTGTAGCTGCTCTCAGTCTTGTTTCTCCTAATCGTTCAAGGTCAAAGATCCTAGAGGAGAGCTCATGACCTGTCCATTCGTGCTCTTGTGCTACCTTCAATGTAGGTATCAAAAAGTCTAAAGGTAGCACAGCATTTTGACCAAACACCATTTGAAAGGGAGTGGCTTGGAGTACCGTTTTGTAGGCAACTCGGTATGCCCAAACAGCATGGTGTAGCTATTTGTCCCAATCAGAGCGTTTATTGTTCACTAATTTCGTCAATAAATTGCATAAGATCTTGTTGGTGCTCTCAGCCTGGCCATTAGCTTGAGGGTGATAGGGGGCAGACTTCTTATGTATTACCAAGAATTCTTGGAGTAGATTTTCAATAACCTCATTTAAGAAATGAGTACCTCTATCACTTACAAGCTCTATAGGTAGCCCATATCTTGTGAATACATTCTCAAACAAGAATTTAGCAGTCGTTTGAGCATCGTTCTTCGTTGTGGCTTTTACCTCTACCCACTTAGTTAGATAGTCTGTTGCAACAATGATGTATTCTGCATGAGAACCCTTAGCTGGGGGATTAATAGGACCTACGAAGTCTATTCCCCACTTAGAGAATGCACGTCCACCCATCATAGGTTTCAGTGGCATCTCATCTTTGCGTATAGGATACTGAGTTCGCTGACAGACATCACACCGTTTCACATAGGTATGTGCATCCATGTGAAGGGTCGGCCACCAGAAGCCCGCAAATAGTATTGCCTTGATTACCCGATCTGGTCCAAAGTGTCCTCCTGCTACACCTTGGTGAGCAGTTTCCAAGATCTTGAGATATTCACTTTCATGGACACATAGTCTCAGGTAACCGTCTTTACCACGTTTGTATAGATTATCACCAATAAGTGAGTAATCATGGGCTTCTTGTTCTAAACTTCTTTTCCTCGCCAGAGTCATGTCTGGAGGGAATGTTTTCGTCCTTAGGAAGGATACTAGTGGTTCACTCCAATCTGGCACAATGGACACTTGATAAAGAGTGGCATGTTCCACCGGTGGTTTAGTGCGACAGATTGGGCATTCTTTGCACAACCTTTGGACATCCGCTTCCATAGTTGGCCAATGTACTCCGAGTCTCCTTAGCGTCTATAAGGTTCGTTGCTTTGAGTAGTGTTGCTCTAATGCACCTACATGTGCTAATTGCAACCATTTAGCGTACTCATCTTCTTCCACACAACAAGCCAAGATTCCTTGATCTGTGTGCTTGTACATGCTTCCTTCCATGATGTGGTACTTTAGGGCTTTCACAACCTCTCTATTTTGTGTGTTTACTACTGGATGGTTAGGCCCTATGTCAATACTGGTACCAATGGCTTAGCCCACTGCGGCACCACTTCCAAATTAAACAAGTAAGCATCAGGAAGGTCATCTGATACTCCTTGTGGGGCTTCTCCTGATGTGAGCCTAGAGAGATGATCTGCTCTTAAATGAGTCCTCCCTTTTCTCACCACAACCTCAAAATCATATTCCATTAGCAAGAGAAACCATCTCACTAATCTTCCTGTATTGCATGGCTTGTTTACAAGGTATAACAATGCTTGATGGTCAGTAAAAAATTTAAACTTGTTTGCAAGCAAATAGTGTCTAAACTTCTTAACTGCATATACCATGCCTAAGCCTTCTCTCTCAGTAGTGGTGTAATTTCGTTCAGCTGCATTCAATTGTCTACTGGCATAGGCAATTGGAAGATCCATATTACCTTCACCAGTAGGTTGTGCAAGCACACATCCAATGGCATAATTGGATGCATCCACATGAACATGGAATGGTTTATTCCAATCTGGTGTGGTCAAGATTGGTGCTGAACATAATCTTCGTTTAAGCTCCTGGAAGGAATTCTCACATTCATCCGTCCACTCAAAGTTAGTCAGAAGTCCGTACATGGGCTTTGCAATGACAGCATACATGTGAATGAACCGGCGGTAGTAACCACAATGTCCCATGAAAGCTTGTACTTCCTTGACATTCCTTGGCCTAGGTAGCTCTGCTATGGCTCTCACTTTCTCTTCGTCAGTAGATATGCCATTCTTTGACACTATGTGTCCTAGAATCTTGCCTTGCCTGACCATGAAAACACACTTTTCTGGGTTCAGGCAGACTTGATATTCTCTACATTTGTCAAAGATTTGTCTGAGTTCAGGAATATGAGTTTGTCTAATGTTGGAATGAGCACAAAGATCATCAACATAGACTTCTAAGTTTTTCCTCAGGAACTCCTTAAATACATGGCACATTAGTCTCTGGAAGGTAGCTGGTGCATTGGTAAGCCCAAATGGCATTACTCTAAAGGCAAATATGCCCCATTGAGTGGCAAATGCGGTCTTATGCTGATCTTCTGGAGCTATGGCTACTTGATTGTAGCCCGAAAATCCATCGAGGAAGCTGTACACTTCCTTACCTGCTACTCTTTCTAAGAGATGTTCTGTGATGGGAAGCGGATAGTTATCTCGAATTGTGGCTGCATTGACCTTCTTCAAGTTAATGCATACACGCAGCTTGCCATTCTTCTTGGGCACCACTACGATGGGGGATACCCACTCAGTGTGCTCAATTTCATAGATAAATCCAGCTTCGACCAGTCTATCTATCTCCTCTTTGATCTTAGCAGCGTAATTATCGTTATATGTATAGGGCTTTTGCTTAGAGGGTTTGGCATCTACCGTCATGGGAATGGTGTGTGAGCATATGTCAGGGTCAAGACCTTTCAAATCCTTGTAACTCCAAGCGAATACATCTCTGTATTCTCTTAGCAAGGTTATTAACGCATGCTCTTCTTCCTTTGTTAGGTCATGGCCTATGTATGTGCATCTCTCCTCTCCTTCTTCTAGGGCCACTACTATTTTCTTGGTGGTTTCTTTGTTATCATAGGCCTCTCCTGATTGTGCCTCTCGTTTAGGCATTCTTATCATGACTCTCCTGTCATCTATCTCATACTTCTTAAAATTCTCCGGGACCTCAAACAAAGATTCTTCCTCTTCTGGTGAGACTTCTCTCTTCTTTCGTTTCTTCCCTTCTTCCTTCAGGGTCACATGTGTTGCTAATCTTACATCATTTGTAAGCTCTCCATGCCTCTAGGGTTGAAATTCTACTTCATGGAAGTATTCTTCATCTGATGCAAATGGTGGGTCCATAATGATTGACTCTAGATCGGAGTCACTTGCATCCTCAAATGCATCAGGGCTAGGTTCGCATTCTTCTAGAACTGCCTCTCCCATGAGTGGCTCTATGGAGAAGACTGAAATTTCATAGCCATCCTCATCACAGTGAGGTGTCCATTGTTCCTCATTGATGGCTACATCCATGGTTGCTAAAATTTCTGCCCAGCCATGGGGTTCAAATTCCTCATCTGGAAAAACTACAGGTGCATACGCTGGGTCTTGGATTGATCTATGGGATTCTTTTGCACCTACCTCTCTGGCTTTTTCTCTCTTCTCTTCGTCTACTGCTACTTTGCACATCCATAAGTGAGTGTCTTCATGCATCCATGAGGATCCTGATCCTATGGAATGCACCGATTCTGTATCATCTTTGGCTCTATGGATGGGGTTCCATTGGATAGGAGGTACATCTCTATGAGAGTAATCCTTGAGATTTACTTTGGTTGTAACACCTAAGTGTTGCAGGTACAAGGAGTTGGTTCCCCAGTCCTGTACCACTTGCAACTGTCGCATAAATGGTCTTCCCAAAATCATCTCATAGGCATGATTTTTGCTGAAGTCACATATAGCAAATGTATGCTCAAACTCGACACCACAAGTGGTGAGAGTTATTCCTTCTAGCAATCCTAAGGGTCTCTCAATATGACCATCGGCCATCTGCAATTTCATTCTCGTTGGTCTGAGTGTTGGCTTGCCCCAACGCTTCCATAGGGAAGTGGTGGCAATTGCAACTCCTGCACCTGAGTCCAAAATTGCCTTGGTGGTGTACTCTTGGTAAGTAATGGGAAGATAGGTGTTCCCTTCTTCACCTTCACACATATCTCCTATCTTATCCAAGGGTATTTCTGGCACTGTCCTATGTGATCCTACATGGGAACGAGGTTTTGCTATCTCTGGTACTTGTTTGGCGACATGTTTCCATAATTCAGGTCTAACCTTGAGTAGCTCTTCTAACTTGAGATTGCACTGTACTTGCTCTTTCACTTGCCTTGTCCTTGTGTTGAGAGGCGGGTTCCTTTTCTGATTGTGCAATCAGCTTCTCTATTCTTTCTAACAGTCCATCAAAGTGCAACTGTGTCTTTGCTGAACTAGAGATGTTAAATAGGCGACTGGCTTCAAACATGGTCTGCGCCAATTCCACCATCTTAGCACAAATTTTGGTTCGTTCTAGTTCTAGTTTTGCTCTAGGGTAACACTTTCCATGGTCAGTTACGTTTGGCCCTTCTTGGATTCTGGCCTGATACGCTTTAAGCATCATATTAAGGTCCTCGGGAGTGGGATCTGCTAGGACTGATCCTACTCTAGGGGGTGGTGGAATCATATGAGGTGGGTTGGAAGGTGGCGAGTCGGATGGCGATGGGAATGGTGGAGGTGGGATAGTGTGAGAGGGAGTTTGAGATGTGAGTTCAGTTATCCTGGCTTTGGTTTCTCTTATGCTTTCCTCAAGTTCACTCATCTTTTTTGCCCATTGTCTTTTCATTCTTTCCCGACTATCTTTCCACGTTCTAGTCCTTTTCTTGGTTATGCTCTCAGTTTCACTAGCTGTTGGGCTCTTTTCCTGGCCTACCCCTTGGTTTTGCTGGAATGCTTGAGCTCTAGTGACTACTTGTACGGGTGCAGTGGAAGTGACACTTCTTGTGGAATCTGCCACTAACCCAATAACGTTGATAGGCGTGATTTTTGGCATATTATTGGGGTTCTTTGGACAATCTCGTAAGAGATGCTCTTTTCCACAGTCTTGGCAAAAACCTTGGATCGTCACTGACGGGGATTGTGTAGGTGGAGGTAGGGGACAATCACGAATGAGGTGATCTCCTTGGCATCTGTAGCACGGTCCTCTTGGGAATGGAGGTCTTACTTGCCTAGGTTGAGACCTAGGGTTGGGGTTTGCATACATGACGTTTGTGTAATCTAACTCCCAACTAGGTTCATTTGGCTCTTCGCTGTAATAGGACTCACCATGTTCTGGAGACTGCATGTAGTACGCCTGGGGACTATCAACATGTGTAGAATCAAAACTATGGTCACTAGGGTCACTTTCAGAAAGCAGTGGTGTTACAGGGACTATAGCTCTATTCAGGTTTTCCTCTGCAACAACATACTTTACCGGAATCACATTAACTGGAGCTGGGGGTTGTTGTACTAGCACAGTGTTGGAAGCAGTCAGAGGCACAGTCAGAGGCACAGACGACATGGAAGCATGTAAAGACGGAGCAGGGAGCCAGTCGGATCATTTTTTCAAACAATTATGTTTTTATTACCTCTTCAAACATCCAACAGTGATTTTCATCACTCTTGTAACATATGTAATATAGACAAAACCCCATTTTGTAATTCATAGCTCCATTTTGTGCAAGCCGAGGAGTCCTCGAGCTTGAGGAGCTTAGGTAGAATGCTCGTATCAATTTTCGTTATTTTTAGACATCGTTTACCCTTCCAAATAGCCTCTAGGACCTATTTTTTAACTATGCCGGTCACTAGATGTGAAACCGGTCAAAACTAGTCTAGAAACTATAAAAAGAGCTAGAGAGCTCATTTTTGAGGTTAGCTTGTTTGAGATTAGAATTCTTTTGAGCTTGTAATAGTGATCTTGAGTAATAGAACTAATTTCCCACCTTCCATTGTGTCTTGCTTGTCTCTTCATTGTGTGTGTGTATGTGTGTGTGCATCTTTGTGCTTCTCACCTTCACTCTCACATCATCTCACGTTCACGATCTTCATATCACTCCTATCTCTTCCGCGGATTGACATTAAGGAGGTGAAGCTTCTTAACGTGGTTCTCACCATTGTGCTAGAGCAACACCAAATTTGGCGCCGTTGCCGGGGATCGAGTCTAGGACGAATGTGTGATGGTAAGAGTATAGCAAGAAGTGGCGTTGGAAGGTAAAAATTTCAGTTTTTGTTGTTGTTTTTACTTAGCTTTTAGTGTTTTTCACCTTCCCCACACTCCATCTTCATCATCGCATCATCATCATCATCTCCAAAAAAATCAGAAAATTCACCATATCCACCCATTCACCTCATTTCCCCTCATTTGTGCATGCGAGAGAGCGAGAGAGAACTTTTGTGCTTGTGTGTGCTTGTGTTTTCTTGAGTTTTCTTGCAGGTACAGAGCTCCAGTGCAGCAGGAAAGCTTGGAAAAGGTAAAATTTTACTCTCTGTCAAAGATCTGCCGAGTGTGGCGGACCATCGCGATGGTCTGCAACCTTCGGAATTTTTGGTAGGCGACCACACCACGAGGTAGGCGACCCTTGCGCATCTACGAATCCACAGGTGCATCTCAAAAATTCACACTTTGGTGGACCATCGCGATTGGCTCGGACCATCGCGATTGTGTCGCACCATCGCCATAGGCTCACGCCATCGCGACGGCTCGGCCGGACCATCGCGACGGTCTCGGACCATCGCGACGGTTCACTTGAGCCATCACGACGGTCCACTTGGACCATCGCGATTGTTCAGCTGACCCCGGACCATCGCGATTGGCTCATGCCATCGCCACGACAGTGCCACGTGTCATGATAGACCATCGCGACGGTTCATTTTTCGGACCATCGCGACAGCCCAAAATCGGACCATCGCGATTGGCTCACGCCATCGCACTTGTGACCATCGCGACGGTTCGACCCCGGACCATCGCGATTGTCCACCTTTGACCGTTGACTGCGCCATCGCGATTGTCCACCTTTGACCGTTGACCGCGCCATCGCGATTGTCCGCCTGATCACGCCATCGCGACGGTTCATTTTTCGGGCCATCGCGACGGTTCGACCTCACGCCATCGCGACGGTTCGACCTCATGCCATCGCGATCGTTCACTTCGGGCCATCGCGACGGTTCATCTTTTCGCGCCATCGCGATTGTCCAAATTCCACGCCATCGCGACGGTTCGCTCGGACCATCGCGACGGTCCTAGACCATCGCGATTGTGCACCCCCATTGCAAACTTAGGGTTCCATTTTTTAACCAATTTTGAGGGTATTTTTGAGAAATTTTTGGACCATTAGACTCATAGGAGACCCCTTAGCTCATATTTGAAGGAAAACCTGATTGTCAGTTTTTACCCCCCAGGGCCTGAACGCTCATAACTTTGCCATCCGAAGTCCGTTTTTTGAGCTTAATAGCTCGTTAGAAAGCTCGTGAAGAGTACTACGTGACCTCAACTGTTTTTTTTCATAAAGAATACATCTAATTTTGGATAAGCAATTGGGAGGTTCACTTAGTTTGGGACTAGGAAGCCAGGGGGCACACATTGAAAATTTGGGCAAAAAGGGAAGGGACCTAAAAGGTGTATATACTCAAGTGTTTGATCATCCTGTGAATTGGTCTAATATTGGAATTTTCCAGGTCTAGCAAAGGCAATCAAAGGCAAGCAAGCAAGGCAGTGAAGACAGCAAAGTTTGGGAAGCGCGGCTTCTTGGGCATCAGAGCAACCAGAAAAGCCGACTCGAGGTTGGAAGATTACTCAACCCCCTCAGTCAATTCTTAGCTTAGGCTAAACGGTAGTATTGCGGATTAACGACGATAGGAACGCCTCAAGCTCAAGATACTTAATTCTTTCAAGTTTAAGACTACAAGTAAATGTGTGTGTGACGCGAAAACTTAAAGGAAAGAACCTAAGTCTGACGGAACGAGAACTCAAAATCATCACGGAACGTCGAATTCCTGACGCATATATTAAGACAAGAATCCAAAGAAAATTAAAAAGAACTAAGAAAATAATAACAAAGAACCATTGACGATCTAAGCGTGTACTGAGTGAGCAAGGAAGAAAATTAATGAACCTTAGATCAGGGAGACACATAGGAAAGTCGGACCGACGAAGCCTTAGATCATCAGAGGCAAGTGTAAGGACTACTGCACGATCTTGGGCTCAGCAATTGGATAGTAATTACCCCTACGAGAGCTCAGATACTAGCGAATCAGAAATGGCATTTAGCACAGACAGACCAGAAGGAGGGTCTAATGTAGCATACTTGGAAAAACCTGAAGGACCCTATAGAACGCAATTAGAGTTTCTCCGAACCAACCGACTAGGTGCTCGCATCTATGAGGATGGTTTGCAAAGGCAAGTGGTGCAACTACACAACCCTGATCAACCCATTGGATTGGAAAGACCAGTGGTGAAATTTGAGAGAGACGCTTACATAGACAAAGAAGGAACCATGTACATCCTAAGTACGCAGCCAAACGACACTAATGAGTTTGGCACAATTCAATTAGAGACAGAAGCGAAATTTCAAGGAAAAGAGCCGTTAGAAGAACCTAGGACACCTAGAGGGAAATCCGTATTAACAAGAGTACTCATTCCAAAGTGGATCCCTCAAGATAACAGGAGCACCGAGTTGTTTGTAAATAAAGAGACAGATGAAGCCTTTTGGAGGTACAGAAAGGAACACCCTAGTGAGGTAGGCATCATTACAATTTATGAATTCAAGGACCCAGATACGCCTGGAAAGGTGGTATATCTGGATGAGACTTCAGAAAGAGTCTTTGTGGTGCCTGACCGCGCTAGAAACACATACACATGGAGAGGTGAATTGGTATTCCCTCCACCTAGAACAAACATGAATACAAGTCAACAAGGGGCAAGAACATCCTCAGCCCATGGACCTCAAAGAGAAGGAAATAAAGAGGGACCAGAAGTAAGCTTTAATCATCCCCTAGGGAGAGATAGAACAACCTCGGACACTAATAGAATGGATAGACAAAGAGATCATGGAATACCAGGTGGTAGAGATGATTTTCCTCTACCTAGACCACGTGAACACGCAAGAGTATTGAGACCCACTCAATTAGTGAAATCCATGAAGAATTACTTTGATGGGATAGGAGATCCCTATGACCATGTCGCAGAATTCAAGCAAGTACTAAGAGCAGAACAAGTCGAGGACATGTTCACGCAATACAACGCATTTGGGCTAACGTTAAAGAATACCGCTTTAACTTGGTTCCAACCATTGCAACAAAGGCAATTTATAGACATCCATCACTTTTTAGAGTCATTCATCACTGAATTCTCTAAAAGTGGGATTAGACATGACACGTCTTCGTTGATTCATAGCTTTAAACAAACCCCTCAGGAAACAGTTAGACTGGCAGGACGTAGGTTCAGACAATATGTCGAACGATGTCCAATGCAAGACCTACCCTCACAAGCCAAACAAGTATCACTGTTCCTAGATGGCTTGTTGAGCGCTAAACTACGCTCCTATGTGTACCTAAAGGAACCCAGAACGCTAGAGGAGTGTGTAAGAATATGTATAGACATCGAGGACAACCTAGGTGATGAGTTAGAACTCTCAAAGATCTATAAGGACTCAGATTGTTCTTCTCTCGCATCCACAAAATTATCTAATTCGATAGAGGACCTAGCAGAAAAAGTGGCCCAAAAACTAGGAGTTTCTAGTAAATAGGTGCCCAAGCTACCAACTAATGTACGTTGTTACACTTGTGGTGGAAATCATTTGGCAAACGTGTGCCCCAATGCACCTCAACCTCACGCCAACCCTAGTGGCCAATATTGCACAATTGAGAGAAGATACACGAATCATACGGCTCAGGACTGCCCATACAACAAACAAACCGTGAGACAGAACTACCCGCAAACATACCAGCAGCCAGGTAGGTATCAAGGCCAATACAATGCTCAGCCTTATTACTATAGGCCTCCTCAGAACTACCCATACCAGGCTCAACAGAGACCTCAACCCGTCTTAGCTCAGCAGCCACCCCCACTAGCGAATGTCATCTCAGTCAAATACGCTGCTGCAGAAGAGAACCTAAGTAGGGCCTTAGTGCCTTCTTCACCCTTGATCACCGAAAGTGACCCGAACTCAAACAGTTTTGACTCTACTCATGTAACTAGTCCACCAGCTTATTACACGGAGTCACCAGAACATGTGGGAGACATATCATTATGATAGTCCTCCAATGGAACCTAGTTGGGAGCCAGACTATACTAATGTGATGTACACAAACCCAAACCCACAGCCCCAATTGAGAAAACAGAGACCACAGGGCCCTAGAGGACCATGCTTTAGGTGCCAAGGAGATCACTTCATAAAGGATTGTCCACATCCCCCAATAGCAAGGCAATCACAGTACTATAACATACAAGGCTTTTGTGCCGATTGTGGCAAAGAGCACGTAATCAAAGATTGTCCTAAGAACCCAGTTAACGCTTCGAATGTGACACCGATCAACGTGATAGGTATTGTAAACAACGCAGATGGATCCAACCCTACATACGTGCCTATCCAAGCTATAACGAGAGCCCAGGCGCTCTTACAAAACCAACAGCTTAATCAAGAGAAAGTAGCAGGAACTAGTGAAGTTGCAGAATCTAGTAGTAAAAAGACAAAATCTTGGAAAGATTCTAGAGAAAGAATTAAGAGAAAGTGGAGTAAAAAGATAACTGAGTTGGAAGGAAGTCTAAAAGAGTCGAGAGCCAAAATACAAGAATTGACTTCACAAGAATTAAACCAAGAAAACCCAGCTCAAAAATCAGGATCGGTTCTAGCGGAACCCATACCAGAAGATCTAGACATGATGTTTCGTGCATATCAGGCTAGAATAAAAGAGGGACCTCAAGTAACGGAAATGAGTAAAAACTACCCTCGAGCTGATCTAGAAATTGAGAGAACTAAACTTTGCATGAAGATGGTAGAGTTAGCACAAGCTTTGTTTGAAGCCTCTAGATATCTTAATTGGAATAACATGGCAAAACCGGAACTACACTTTCAAGGACTAATGGAGAGGCTAGAATACTTGATAGAAAGCAAAGAGAAAAAGGATCAGCATAGGAACCCTATTGTCACAGAGACACAGGAAAGGAATGCACCATCCCTATCTCAAGTACCCAATACAGAAAGTCAAGACAATTTGTCTTCCATAAATAGGTACTCACATGAATTTTTGAGAGAAATACAAGAAGAGAAATGGGGAAAAGAACAAGGAATTCATCCTCCTATTCAGGAAATAGACGACTTGCAGGAACAATTTCCCCAAGACATCCCCTCTATATATGATGAGGTAGAGGTGGAACAACTGAGTGAACACACAGGATTTGAATCTAATTCGTTACAAGAATTACCTCAGTTCACAGGACCTTGGGAAGCAAAGTCTATTAGTATGAGAGCACCCACGATAATAGTGAGGAATGAAGAATCGGTGATCCCTAGGAACACGGAAGTGATCAAGAATACCAAAGTACAGTGTAATCTCACTTTGGATGAATTGTTAAAGGTAAAACCAGAATTGTGGGAGCACGTAGCAAATCAATTCCCTGAGCTAGCTACCACACCCTCTCAAATAGGATCACATAAGAAGATACCAGAGATACCCGTGGAAAAGATTGGAGACGTAAGCGAAGGAGAGGAAGGTAACACATATCTTCCAATAACCCATCAGGGCTACACCACGAAAGCCGTCCTAGATTCGGGAGCCGGATTGGGGTAAGCCAGCACTCAGACCCACCAGGATGAAACTACAAATGGCAGATGGACACATAGAAGAACCATTAGGCTTACTAGAAGGCATATCTCTCACCACTTGTGGTGTAGAATTTGAGCATACCTTTGCCATTTGTGACTTTGCGAAAAACCGTGCTTATGAGATGATATTGGGACGACCATTCATGTGTCAGTTGCAAATTGTACAAGATTGGGGAACTAATTCTTTGTACTTGCAACATTTAGGAGTGACTACCAAAGTCAATCTTAAAGACTATTCACATAGAGATGTACCCCCAATACAATGGAATACCATCCATAAGACACCAGTAGAGACAGAATCCGTGCACTCGTTAGAATCAGATCCTTCTTGGTTGCATGAGGATACCCATTTATGGATGTGTAAAGTAGCCAAACAAGAGGAAGAGCGGTTAGAAGCCAGGACCTTAGGTGCAGAACAAAATCCACGAACCCTTCAAGATCCAGCCTACGCACCGGTAGTATTTCCAGACGAAGAGTTTGAACCCCATGGTTGGGCAGAAATCCTAGCAACCATGGATGTAGCCATCAATGAAGAACAATGGACTCCCCACTGTGACGAGGATGGCTATGATATTTCAGTTTTTACGATAGAGCCAATCATGTGCGATGCAATTTTAGAAGAGTGTGAAGCTAGCACTGATGTTTTGAGGATGCAAGCGATTTTGATTTAGAATCAATTATCATGGACCCGCCCTTTGCATCGGAAGAAGAATATTTCTACGAAGTAGAGACTCACACTCAGAGACACGAGGAAATTACGAATGAAGTGAGATTAGCCACGGAAGTGACTACTAAGAGTGAAGGTAAGAAAAGAAAGAAGAAAGAAACCATGTCAGAAAAAGAAGAATCTTTGTTTGAAGTACCCGAGAACTTCAAGAAATACGAAATCGAAGATAGAAGAATCATGGTACGAATGCCTAATAGAAAAGCGAATGATGGACAAGTATATGATAACCGAGAGAAAACCAAGAAAGTAATAGTTGTCATAGAAGAAGAAGAAGAAAAGTGTACATACATAGGGCATGATTTGACGACTGAAGAAGAAGAAGAACTAGTGGCCCTATTGCGCGAATATAGAGATGTTTTTGCTTGGAGTTACAAAGATTTGAAAGGAGTAGATCCAGATATATGTTCTCATAGAATCCCTATGACTCCAGATGCAAAACCGACAAAACAGAAACCTTACACGTACAATGATAACTACGCTGCGAAGATTAAAGAGGAGATAGATCGCCTAATAGAAGCAGGATTCATTTACGAAATTGAGCACACCGAATGGGTATCCCCCATTGTGGTTGTGCCCAAGAAGAATGGAAAATTGTGTGTGTGTATTAACCTTAAAAAAGTTAATGCCGCCACGATTAGAGATAGTTATCCTCTTCCTATCACGGAACACCTATTGGAAAGAGTTGCGGGCAAGGAAGTTTACAGCTTTCTTGATGGATTCTCAGGCTATAACCAAGTAGCCATTACTCCAGAAGATCAACACAAGATGGCTTTTGCCACAGAATGGGGCATATTTGCATTTCATGTAATGCCATTTGTCTTAACAAATGCACCCGCCACTTTCCAGCGACTTATGTGTCATGTTTTTAAGGAATTCTTACGCAAGAGCTTGGAAGTTTATGTCGATGACTTATGTGCTCATTCAAATGTAAGACAGACACATATTCCGGAGTTAAGACAAGTATTTGACAAATGTCGAGAATATCAGGTTTGTTTGAACCCAAAAGAATACGTTTTCATGGTCAGACAAGGCAAAATTCTAGGACACATTGTGTCAAAAAATGGAATCTCCACGGATGAGGAAAAGGTGAAGGTAATTGCGGATCTACCCAGACCAACTAATGTGAAAGAAGTACAGGCATTTATGGGCCATTGTGGTTATTATAGGAGATTCATACACATGTATGCAATCATAGCCAAGCCTTTGTACTCTCTTTTAACCAATTTTGAGTGGACAGATGAATGTGAAAATTCATTCAATGAACTTAAACGACGTTTGTGCTCAGCACCCATATTGACTACCCCAGATTGGAGTAAGCCATTCCATGTACATGTGGATGCATCCAATTACGCCATAGGATGCGTGTTAGCACAACCCACGAATGAAGGTAACATAGATCTACCCATAGCTTACGCGAGCAGACAATTGAACGTAGCAGAAAGAAATTACACCACAACGGAACGAGAGGGATTAGGGATGATCTACGCGGTAAAGAAATTCAGACATTACTTGTTGGCCAACAAATTCAAGTTCTTTACAGATCATCAAGCCCTATTGTACTTAGTCAACAAACCTTGTAACACAGGACGACTGATTCGTTGGTTTCTATTACTCATGGAGTATGATTTTGAAGTGGTAGTCAGGAAAGGAAAGACGCATCTTAGAGCCGACCACCTTTCAAGATTAACCTCAGGAGAAGCTCCTCAAGGAGTAGCGGATGAATTACCAGATGCATACTTGTTTAACCTTGAGATAGCACCAGAATGGGCTAAGCCTATAGTCCCTATTCTGACATACGGACCCAAGAATCCTAGGATAAAGATCAAAGAGGGAGAGATTACCAAGTCTCAGAGGTACCAAATCATGGCAGGAAGCATATATAAACAGGATAATCAAAAGATTCTTGCTTGTTGTGTAGATGAATCAGAACATGCGAATTGGTTGCAATTAGCACATGTAGGTGCACTAAAGCAACATCATTCAAAACATCGAACATTACAGACTCTGCATAGATTGGGAGTATATTGGCCTACGATGGAAGCAGATGTCTACAAGTTGTGTAAAGAATGTCAGGTGTGTTGTGAAAGACCACCATTAGAGCACGCTACATTATATCACGTGTCTCTCACACCAAACTGGAGTGAACCTTTAGTGACATACTTGAGGACGAACACATTCCCTCAAGGCATGACCTTAGCTCGACAACGCAGTCTAGAGCAGGAAGCTCAAGACTATTCACTTATTGGTGATAATTTATACAAAAGAGGACGAGATGGATATTTAAGACAGTGCGTTCATGAAAGCGATTATCTGAACATACTAGAGACTGCACACCAAGGTGTTGCAGGAGGTCACTTTGGACCAGATAGGATAGTCAAAGCCATTCTCTTTGCAGGATTATGGTGGCCCACTCTTCACATGGATGCTCATACCTATGTCAAGAGATGTGATGTGTGCCAAAGAACTCAGTTTCCTACTCGCAGAGATGAAATGCCATTGAAACCCATGATGGGCGGACGTGCATTTTCTAAGTGGGGTATAGACTTTGTAGGACCCATTAACCCCCCTGCAAAAGGTACACATGCGGAATACATTATTGTTGCCACAGATTATCTAACCAAATGGGTAGAGGCAAAAGCCACAAAAAAGAATGATGCTCACACGACTGCAAAATTCTTATTTGAAAATGTCTTTACAAGATATGGATTGCCTATAGAGTTAGTGAGCGATCAAGGCACTCACTTTCTAAACCAAGTCATTGAATATTTGTTACAAGATTTTATGGTGATTCACAAGAAATCCGCACCATATCATCCTCAGGCCAATGGTCAGGCTGAAAGCACTAACAAGATACTTTGTAACGTACTGACGAAACTCGTGAACAACAAGCGTTCAGATTGGGACAAACAGTTACACCACGCTGTTTGGGCAAATAGAGTGGCCTACAAGACCGTACTCAATGCAACTCCCTTTCAGATGGTTTTTGGTCAGAATGCAGTGCTTCCAATGGACTTCTTGATACCGACCCTTAAGGTTGCACAAGAACATAAGTGGACCGGCCATGAATTATCAGCGAGAATAATGGACTTGGAACGATTAGGAGAAACCAGGCTGAAAGTAGCAGCAGGAATATACGCAGCGAAGAAGCGACAGAAAGCATATTTTGATGCACATGTGAAAGATAAAGGCCTAAAAGAAGGAGATTTAGTTCTAGTGTATACGCTGAAACAGCACGCACGAAAGTTAGAAAATGGACCTATGATCATTAACAGACTTTCGACAAGTGGAGCAGTACAGTTAGCCACCTTAGAAGGAGATATAATGCCTAATTACATTAGTGGCTGTAGAGTCAAGCTATATCAGGAACCTCTTACGGAGGATATGCTTAGACGACTCACATTGGCAAAGAAGCATAAGGAGGAAGAAAATAGAATACGAGCTGAAGCTCAGGCAGAAGCCATAGAACGCATTAAGCGCATGAAGCTAAGAAGACAAGGACTAGGGAGAGAACATTATAACCATCTGGAAACATCACCCAGATATCCCATGGCCATGTGTCAAGTAAAGTCAACCACTCATCCTAGCATAGTGGACAGGAGACCATTCATTACAGTTAGGCTAGAGCACGGCAACCCTTGCCAAGAACTCAGGGCTTTAATTGACTCAGGTGCTGCGACTAGTGCGATTAGATGGTCCCACTATAAGGATTCAGGAATAGAAATGCGGCCAATTGAGGCATACCTCATAGGGCTAGGAGGCATGGAAACCCCTTGCATGGGTGAGGTGGACCTTCCTATCCTCATTAAGGATATGACCATGACAGCGAAGCTACTAGTGTGCCATGATGACGACCTGATAGAACCCCTAATCCTTGGCCAAGATTGGCTATACGATCACTCAGTGGACCTAAATCTTAGACAAGGCTCCTTACAGATTGGAACCTTAGAGCAGAAGCGAGTGATACCGCTTGACTTCCCTCTTGCGCGGTGTGATTGGTGTACCTTCGTTCTATGGTGCAGTACTGGCTACTAGGGTTAACTTGGGGTTGAGCCATAATGGGACATACATTTGCCATGTGGTCGCCACCACAAGTATAGCACCTTTTCACAGGGGCAAACCTTGGGATTTGTTTACTAGTTACACCTAATTTCTGAGCTACTTTCTCTGCAAGTTCCTCGATTGATGTGGATTGCGTGGAAGAGAGGTTAGAGGCACTATCCGAATCTTTGTATATCTTGGAAAGCTCTAACTCCTCCCCTAGGTTATCCTCGATGTCAATGCACATGTGTACACAATCTTCTATGGTCCTAGGGTCCTTCAAGTACACATAAGATCTCAATTTGGTACTTAGCAATCCATCCAGGAATAAAGCCACTTGCTTAGCTGGTGTGGGTAGCTCAGGGACAGGGCATCTTTCAAGATATTGCCTAAATCTCCTTCCTGCAAGTCTCACGGTCTCTTGAGGGGTCTGCTTGAAGCTGTGAATCAGCGAGGAGGTATTATGTGTTATGCCACTCTTAGAGAATTCAATAATGAATGCCTCTAGGAGTTGGTCTATGCTCCTGAACTGCCTCTCATTTAATGGCTAAAACCATGTCAAGGCAGTGTTCCTAAGGGTCAGACCAAAGGCATTGTACTGCGTGAATAGATCCTCCACTTGTTCAGCTCTCAGGACTTGTCTAAACTCAGCCACATGATTGTATGGATCTCCAGTGCCATCGAAGTAGTTCTTCATGGACTTAACTAGCTGAGTCGGTCTCAAAGTCCTTGTGTGCTCTCTAGGTCGTGGTAGAGGGAACTCATCCACATTTCTTTGATTCCTGTGAGCTCTAAGTACCTCAGGCTCTACCCTATTTGTTTCCGTCCTCGTTCTTTCTCTGCCCACTGGGTTGGCAAAGCTGACTTTTGGTCTTTCTCTATGTCTGTCTCTTTGAGTTCCATGAGCTTGGGATGTTCCAGCTCCAGGGTGACCATAGGATACATTCGATCTTGGTTGGGGGAAAACGAATTCACCCTTCCAAGTGTAAGCATGCCTATCATTTTCTGTCACCACAAAGATCCTCTCCGAAGCGATATCTAAGTAGGTCACTCTACCTGGGCTATCAGGATCCTTAAACTCATAGATCATGATTGTTCCTATATCAGTTGGCTGATCAGATTTATACCTCCAAAAGGCTTCGTTAGTTTCTCGATTGAGGAGCAAATCTATGCTCTTATTATCCTGGGGAATCCACTCTGGTGTGATGATCCTAGTGAGAACCGATTTACCTCGAGGGGTTCTAGGTTCTGCACCCATGTTTCCTTGCTCCAAGTCACCTAAGTCTGCTTCTGGGATCACATTTCCAAATTCGTCCGTCCTATCTGGGTGACTGGTGACTACGTATATGGTTCCTTCTTTGTCCAAGTATGCTCCGTTTTCGAACTTGACAGCTAGGTGCTCTAGTCCAATGGATTGATCAGGATTCTTAATCTGTACCACACATCTTCCTAGGCCGTCCTCATAGATGCTGGCACCTAATCGGTTGGTCCTAAGGTATTCCAACTGCGTTTTGTAAGGGCCTTCTACCCTGTACAGGTATGGCACTCCTGAACTGCCTGTAGGTCTCTCCATACCTTGAGACATCTCTGATTCACTAGTTTCAGAACTTGGGTAGTATGAGTGGTGACTCAACTGCTGGGCGCAAGACCTAGCAGTGTGGTTGACACTAGCCTCTGAAGACCTAAGGCTTTGTCTCTCCCTTACTAGATGCCGTCCTGATCTAAGGTTCATATGCCTATTTAAGTAGCCCAATTTTTTGCCCAGAGTACAACCTCGTTGCCGATCAATTGGTATCAGTCACTTGATTCTTTTTAGTTATTTCTCGTGTTTAAGGTCTTGTCTGATATTACGTCGTCAGGAATACTTGAATGTTCTTCGTGCTTTCCGACAAGCCCAAGAGCTCAAAAAATGGATTTCGTATGAAAAAGTTATGACTGTTCAGGGTTTAGGGGGTTAAACAGGATTCAATCTGGCTGACAGATCCTAGGATTTTCTCCCCAAATCTCAAGTGTAGGAACCTCCAGAAATGCTAATGGATTGACTATTTTGCCCCAAAATTATCCCAAATTTTGAACAAAAGCAAACCTTAATTTTTGGCCGAAAAGCCTGTCAATCGTGATCGACAGGTCTGTCAATCGCGATTGACAGAGGTGTCCGTCGGGCCTGTCAGTCGCGATCGACAGTGTCAATTGCGTAAAAGTCAATCAATCGTTGAATTTCAGTCGGTCGCGATCGACGGTGTCAATCGCGACTGACAGAGGTGTCGGTCGTGGCTGTCGATCGCGATCGACGGTGTCAATCGCGATTGACAGGGTCCTACGTGGCAGTCTGTCGGTTGTGAAGTCTATCGGTCGTGAAGTCTGTCGGTCGCGATCGACAGGGTCTGTCGGTCGCGATTGACAGGGTCTCTCGGTCGCGATTGACAGAAGCTGTCGGTCGCGATTGACAGAAAAACACGGAATTTTTCTACTATTTTAGGTGATTTGGGATGTGCTCATCATGCTTGTGCTAGTGGTGAACTTTGTTTTACCAAATGATCGAATTTTCTGTCGATCGCGATCGACAGAGGCCGGCGACCGCGAGACAGATTCGACGAGTTTCGTACCTGTGCAGAGAGCTGGGGATGATGATTCAGCAAGACCCTGCAAAAAGCTCAAGAAACATGCAAGAAACCACACACGCAATATCGCTCTCTCGCTCTCTCTCACAAGTGAAATGAGGGAAATGAGGTGGGGAAAGTGATATAATCAAAAAACAGAAATTTTCGCGATGATGGAGATGGAGGTGGGAGATGGTGATGATGATGATGGTGATGAAGATGAAGATGGTGAAGGAAAAACAAGAAAATAGATGAAAGTGAAGAAAATACCTACAACTCCAACGCGTCAACTCTACGTCTTACCATCACACGCTCGTCCTCAAAATTCGATCCCCGGCAACGGCGCCAAAATTTGGTGTAGCTCAGTGATGAGTAGCACCTCCTTTAATTTCAATCCGGGAAGACGTGAGGATGGTATGAAGACCTCGAGCAAGTGGTGGCACAAGTGTGAGTGAGAAGCACACAATCATTCACACACATACACACACACGCGCACACACGGCAAGACAAAGAGTGAGAAGCAATGGAGTTCTTAGATTACTTTCAAAAAGCTCTTACAAGTTCGTTTCAATTACAATCTCTCCCCAAAAATGAGCTCTCTAGCTCCTTTTATAGTTTTTGACTAGCTTTGGCCTTGTTCAGACCTCGAGTCCGGCCTAGTTAAAAATTAGGTTCCAGGGCTTATTTGAGGGCTCAAACGGGATCTGAAAAATACGAAAATTGGCAGGTAGATACTTCTAAAGCTCCTCAAGCTCAGGGACTCCTTGGCTTGCACAAAATGGAGCTACAAAAATATGAAATGGTATTTACAATGGTGTTTAGTGATGAGAATCACTTTTAATTGGTGTAAGGGTTTTTGAAAAATTAAAGGGTTGCCTTAGTGCTAGATCTGCGTGAATGCTCATACTTGCTTCTTCATGAAGAAAATTATTGGTCTACTTGCCAGATCGTCGTTGACTCCCTTGTCTGCTTGTGCCTTCTCTCCCTTCTGACTCTCTTCTCTGACTGCCATGCCTTGTCAGTCCTTCAGTTCCTTGTCTGCTGCTAACACTCCACCAATGTTGCTTTGCCTTTTTTGATTGATTGTGTTTCATATCTTGATAAAGATCTCACCCTCCATGGTGAGGTCATGCTTGAACTATCTTCATTGATGGAACACCTTGGGCTGGTTAGCTCTAGGTCGATTTGTTCTTCATCATGTCCATGCTTTTCTTCTTCATATTCTTGCACATAATCATACTTCTTATACCAAGGGAGCAGCTCATCAAATGATACATCCCTTGATATCCTCAAGTCCTTTGTGTTTGGCTTAATGCCCCTATAACCTTTATGATCATTTGAATATCCTAGAAACACGCACTTTTTTGCCATTGGTTGTAGCTTGTGCCTCAACTTCAAGTGGGAAAGATCAAGTTTCTTACCATAATAGGTTTGATATGGTGTCAACCCATGGATCCTTGAGGTAGGGACCCTATTCATAAGATACATGGTAGTATTTGTTGCATCACTCCAAAACATGTTAGGTACATTCATCTCATTAAGCATTGCTCTAGAGATCTCTGTAATGTATCTATTCTTCCTTTTTGCCACCCCATTTTGTTGGGGCATGTACCTACATGTTACTTGCCTCTTGATGCCTTGATCCCATAAGAAATCATAAAATTCACTGGAAAAATATTCTCCCTCTCCATCGGACCTTAGCTTCTTGATATAGGTACTTGTTTCCTTCTCTACCATTTCCTTGAATGCTTTGAAACATGTAAATACATTTGATTTGTTTTTTATGAAATAAACCCAAAACATCATTGTTCAATCATCTATAAACGTGACAAAGTACTTGTTACCTCCAATAGATTGCTCTTTGGTTGGTCTCCACACATCTGCATGTATTATAGAAGACATCAAGATCTTTCCACAAAACAAATTTCACTCCAAATGGATGCTTACATAAGAGAAATAATGTCCACAAGATGAGCTAGTTGAATTCTCACAGCTGCTAGTCAAACAAAGACCTCGTTTCACTCCAGCAAGCTTTCCCCAGAGAATATATAGAGAATGAATCTCAAACTACTTCTAACTCACTCTAATAGCCACCTGATGATACCAAAATCATATCAAGTGGATAAATAGAGAAGGAGAACCAGCCCTTAGAACACAAAGAAAAATAGTTCCAACACAACCTACACACAAAGAGAGATATCAATCACCCAACTTCACTAAAATGAATGTATCTCCCAGATTACTTATAGAATGCTCCAGATAATTGGTGAACATAAATTAAACTTCAATAACTATCCAATGAGACAAGAATTACATCAAATGGATACATAATGAGGGAGAATCAATGCAAACAACTCATGGGTAGAGAGTTGCAACATTGCCTATGCACACATAGATATGCTTACTCAAAGAAAACAAACAAGCAAGAAAGGGGCTAGCTTAAGCAAGGGGATTGCTTATTACAACTCCAAACCTTAGTGATCACTTTAAATGAGTTAAAACACCAAGAAGATGGCCCGAAAGAAATCGGAATACATGCTCCTTTTATGGTGAGAAGTGTGCCCCTAAAATCTAGGAAGTACCTTTCCAAATCAACCTCCTAAATTGGAGGGCTTAGTTGAGATGACTTGGGGAGTGGTTGAGTGACTTTTCTTGATGGAATCTTGTGGATTTTGGCTTCCTTTGATTGCTCCACATGTCCATTATTGATTTCCCACGAATTTTTAGCTTGAAGCTTGACTTTTAACACGTGTGTATGTATGTATGGATATGCATGTGTGTGTACGAATGCATGTGAGTATGTATGCACATGTGTGTATGTATGAACATGTGTGTATGTGTATGTGTGTGTATGCATGTGTTTGTATAGTTTGTTTGTGTGTGTGTGTATGTGCATATGTGTGTATGTATGTATGTGTGTGTATGCATATGTGTCTATGTATGTATGTGTGTGTATGCATATGTGTGTATGTATGTGCATATGTCTATGTATGTATGCATATGCATGTGTATGCATGTCTATGTATGTATGCATATGCATGTGTATGCATGACTATGTATGTATGCATATGCATGTGTATGCATATGCATGTGTATGCATGTGTGTGTATGAATGCATGTGAGTGTGTGTGTCTATGTGTGTGTGTCTATGTGTGTGTATGTATATGTGCAAGTATCTACATGTGTATGTGTATGTGTATATGTGTATGTGTGTGTATGCATATGTGTGTGTATGTGTATGTGTGTATGTATGTGTGTGCATATATGTATGTGTGTATATATGTGAATGCATGTGTGTATGTATGTGCATGTGTGTATATGCATGTGCCCATGTATGTATGCATATGCATGTGTATGCATGTGTGTATGAATGCATGTGAGTGTATGTGTGTGTGTGTCTATGTGTGTGTATGTATATGTGCAAGTATCTATATGTGTATGTGTATGTGTATATGTATGTGTATGTGTATATGTGTATGTGTGTGTATGCATGTGTATGTATGTGTATGTGTGTATATGTGTGTATGTGTGTGTGTATTTGTGTGTATGTATGTGTGTGTATGCATATGTGTGTATGTATGTGCATGTGTGTGTCTGCATGTGTCTATGTATGTATGCATATGCATGTGTATGCATGTGTGTATGTATGCATGTTAGTGTATGTGTGTGTGTCTATGTGTGTGTATGTGGCAAGTATCTATATGTGTCTGTGTATGCATATGTGTATGTGTATGTGTACGTGTGTGTGCGCATATGTGTGCATTTGTGTATGTGTGTATATGTTTGTATGTAAGTGTGTATATGTGTGTATGTAAATGTGTGTATGTATGTGCATGCATGTGTCTATGTATGTATGCATGTGTGTGTGTATGTGTGTGTATATATATGTGCAAGTATCTATACCTATATGTGTATGTGTGTATGTGTGTATGTGTGTATGTGTGTATGTGTGTATGCATATGTGTGTGTATGTGTATGTGTGTATATGTGTGTATGTATGTGTGTGTATATGTGTGCATATATGTGTGTGTATGCATGTGTGTGTATGCATATGTGTGTATGTATGTGCATGTGTGTGTATGCATGTGCATGTACCTTTGCTCCTTCTCTCACTCTTTTGCTCTCTCACTTGATTTGTGCCGGGAGAAATCAATCTTTTTTTTTTCAATTCTAGTGCATCGCTTATGCGATGCTAAAGCATCACAACTAGTTTGCCATCATCGCTACAAGCATCACTAGGCTTTGACACTATTAGCAACCATCATTATGAGCATCATATAAGCGAGGCTTGACTTCGCTTATATGACACTTTGGGTTTATTTTTTTTCATTCTTATTTTGGGCCATCACTCATGCGATGCTTTGTAATAGGACCATCACTCCCTGACTTTTTGTTCAATTGGGGGGTCGCTACACTCCCATTATTCTTGTAGTGATGGCTAAAAGCAGTGATCCATATGTTGGCTGTTTAGGATAAGTTGGATAGGACCAATTACCCATTATGGGCATATATGATGTGTCATGTATTGGTTGCAAAAGGACTATGGAATATTGTGCAGGGTGTCGAAAAACATTATACTACAACTGCAAATACAGTTACTAAAGGTGATGTAGATGGCATTGAAGATGATGTTCTTCAAGTTCTTGTTCATGTTGCGGTTTTTGCTTCACCTAATGCACAACAACTTTTTTGGGATGGTAGAGATGCTCACGCACATACATTGATAGCCTTGTCTATCAAACATGCCATTATTCCTCACATTCACTCCTACAAAACAACAAAGGATGCTTGGGATACACTTACCACTTTATACGAGGCAAGGAATGAGGCTCGTGTTGTTTACCTCCAAAAATAGTTGGAGAGTGAGCACATGAATGAAGGAGATTCCATGGATAGTTTTTGACAAAGATCAAAGATTTGAAGGAGTAGTTGATTTGCTAATGAAGTCTTGCCAAACAGTTCACTTGTGCAGATTGATCTATATGGTCTTCCATATTCATATCAGAGTCTTGCTTCTACTCTTCGATTGATGATGAGAGGCAATCCAAATACCTTAACATTTGAGGAGTTAGTAGATTAGTCTAGGTAGAATAGGGCCATTATGCATGTTGTAGATCAAGCTTTCTTGGCTAGTCAGAAGGGCAAAGGTAAATGGAGCTCATTTACTAGTAAGCAGAAATCTGCTAATTCTGCACAAGCAAAGAAGGATGACAAAGACGAAAGGAAAACAAAAAAATAGATCTATTATTATTATTATTATTATTATTATTATTATTATTATTATTATTATTATCATTATTATTGCAAATACTATAAAGGAAACGATCATGTCATAAAGACTTGACAAAAATTGGTTGTAAAAGAGGCTAGAATGGTTGTTACAGAGGCCTCTACACCTAAGTAAGAGTTTGTAAATCTTGTGCAGAATGAAGAAGGGCATTTACTACTATTTTCAATTATGACCCATCTTCTCATGAATAGTGTATGTCTGTAGTAGACTTAGATGTTTGGTACTTTGGTAGTGGGGCAACCAAACATATTACCTCATAGCACAATTTCTTCACTTCACTTGAGCCTGCTCCTATAGGGAATACTATCACATGCACAGCCAACTCCTCTTATCCTATCATGGGAGTTGGTAAGATCATTCTGACTATTGCTTATGGTAGTTTCTTTACATTGTCAAATGCTTTATTTGTGTTGGGATCAAGAAAATTATATTATCAGTTTCAACATTAGCCAAGATCGGCTTGGTTGTAAAATTTGTTGATGATAGATGTAAAGTTCATGATCTTTTCTAGTTTTGGTTGAAAATCTATCAGCATGTAAAATGGACACCCTCTATTTTGATCGAGGGGGGAATATATGTCTTCTAATTTTAATGCATTTTTGGTTCAATGTGGGATAAAACATCAATGTAAAGTGCCACATACACCTCAACAGAATGGAGTTGCAAAAAGGAAGAACATGTCACTCATGGTCAAGAGTCAAGCTTTACCACATAGTTTCTAGCTTGAGGCTATTATGTGTGTAGCATATGTACTTAACTGGTGTCCCACTAAAGCATTGCAATCTATCACTCCATATGAGGCTTGGCATGGTTGCAAGCCATCTGTTGCTCACCTGCATGTCTTTAGTTGTTTAGCATGTGCATTAATGCCTAAACAACAATGTAGGAAAAAGGATGATAAAGTAGTGAAACGTATTTTTGTTGGGTACAGTTCTAAAAGCAAAGGCTATCGTTTATATGATCCATAGAATAAATGCATTTTGGTTAGCCATGATGTTGTTTTTGTGGAAGATGCAATTCGACCACTACTTTCATGTACTAAGGAGACATCAGTTAGCTCCAAAGATGTGTATGACATTTTGCTGCCTCTTTTTATAGGTGGAGAGTCTAGTGATGGTCCAAATGAGGCAAATTTTTAGCCTTGCAGGTTCCACATGATAATGTAGATCATTCCATTTTTTATGCAGATTTACATGGTGCACTTGTTGATGAGAGATCTGATATAGAGGAGGCACAAACTATGCCTAAATGTGTTGTTCGAACCTTATAGACACACGTATGTAGAGGATAGTATGGAAACAAAATCTCAATAAAGCATAAACAAAATAGAAACAGACAAGAGATTGGACACCAGATTGGGTACAATCTCCCTACATGTCGATGACTATTGTCTGTAGCATCTATGCACTTGAAGCTCATCATGGTTGGAATGTACATCAACTAGACATTAAAATTGCATTTCTGAATGGTGACTTGCATGAGGTGTATGTTTTTCAGCCCCATGGTTTTGTGCAGAAAGGGCATGAAAACAAAGTGTGCAAGTTGAAAAAGCATTATATGGTTTGAATCAAGCACCACATGCTTGGTATGAAAAGATACATGCCTACTTGGTTGCACATGGTTTTGAGAACAGTTCAACTGAGAGCACCGTATATGTTAAGCGTGCAAATGATGTGCTTTTGATCATTGTTGTCTATGTTGATGACATGCTTCTCATTAGTTATAATGAAAAGCATATTGCTGATTTTAAGGCTGATTTGCATGCCTTATTTGAGATGTAAGATTTGGGGCATTTGCATCATTATTTGGGCATTCAAGTTATGCAAGTTGATGGTGGAATAGCTTTGTGTAAAACAAAATATATTGACACATTATTGTAGTGCTTTGGCATTGAAGTCTGCAAACCTATTGCCACTCCTATGGAAATAGGTTTACGATTGAGTCTTCATGATGCTGGAGCATTTGATGCTGTTCTCTATCAGCAAGCTATTGGATGCTTGATTTACTTATGCATTACACTGCTATGTTTCGATAAATTGGATATGGAATCAAAAACTTATTGGAAATTCTCTTGGCATTCTTTCACTTGTAAACCTAGTGAGAAAGTACTTAGATGATTTCTAGGTCCTACAAGCCTATGGAATCCACTAGGGAGAAGTGAAAATCACTTCTAAGTTTAGTTTGAACTAGTTCTTATTGCTCATATTATTATAATTGCATGAATTATAAGCGCATGTATTTTTTTATAAGTGTTCATCCATAGAGGAACCGCATGGATGTATTCTCAAACTCCAACTTGATGTATTTATTATTTGGGTGAGGGATCAAATGCACAAGGCATGCATATGGGTGGATGCATGTGCATATGCACATGCACAGTCTTCACCATTGATTTCATTGTTGTTGCCATAGATGCAACATGTTGGCGTACGAATATTTATGTACCATTTGAAGAAATGAAAAGTATACTACATGTAGGAAAAAGAATAAATACGCTCTAACACAACACTTAGAACAAAACCTAAAAATGCAAGGGATACATGAAAGATGAATTTCATGAAAAATTTCTATGATAGTGAAACTACAATTCTTTCACCAAATGTAGGGTGAGAACTTCTTAATAGAAAACATAAGGGTAAAGTAAAAAAGCAAATGTGAGTACCTTTTTTATCTAGGTCCATTCCAAGAGGGTTCAATGTTAACCATTAAAGTAAAACTTGGTAGTGATAGCAATCATACAAGTTAGCTAGAAACCATCTAGGGGGTTATATATTTTAAGAATGAAAAAACTATGTGGGGTCAAATTAGAGTAAATAAAGAGAGATAAATGAATTAGCTTCCAAGTAAGCCCCAAACAATGGACAATGGTACTTAAGTCTTGTGGATGTATAACCAAACAATGTATCAACTCTTAAAGAGATTACAATGATTTGGAAATAGAAAAGCATGTGTGGATGTTTAGACTTGAGTGGAGGGGAAGAATTGTAGGAATCCCTAGGGTAGGTTGTTATGTTTTGTAGATAAATAA
This sequence comes from Ceratopteris richardii, assembly GCA_020310875.1. Classification (NCBI taxonomy): domain Eukaryota; kingdom Viridiplantae; phylum Streptophyta; class Polypodiopsida; order Polypodiales; family Pteridaceae; genus Ceratopteris; species Ceratopteris richardii. Next base: position 89,166,410 of record CM035420.1, read on the forward strand.
AAGAGATTAAGATAAAGACCAAAATCCTTTGTCACTATTGTCTGATCAACAAGAAACGATCAAACTTGGAACAAGATTATCCAAGTGATTGTGATTGGAACTACTATAAATTCTGCTAGAGCAGTAAGGTTTGATTGTGATTGGAACTACTATAAATTTTGCTAGAGCAGTAAGGTTTGGATTAAGATTGTGCAAGTGTTGGATTTTGAGGTCCACGAAAGCATGCAAACAACATAAGGAAGAAGAAGAAGGTTGGAGCACAACATACAATACTGAATGTATTACCAAGAGAAGTGACCCATTATGGTTATAAGCATATATATGAGCCTGGGGGAAAAATCTCCTAAAGAGGGAAAAAGTGCATCGACGGTCTTAGCGTGTTCACACACATCACTACCTAAATATATCAACAAATCCCCCTTGGGAGTGATGCGGTGAACAAGGAGTTGGCACTCATGTATAAGGAAGTGTCAAGCTATGTGTATTAATCAATCTAGAAAAGGAAGTAAGCCCAAAACTTTGCAAAAAGCTTCAAACTTCTCCCTAAGCAGAGCCTTTGTGAAAAGGTTTGCAAAGCTCTCCTATGTGGGCACATATGCCAAATTGATCTCTCCATCAAAGAACCTCTCCTTGACATAATGATAGTGCACCTCAATGTGCTTAGTACGAGCAAGGAACACAGGGTTCCTCACAACCACCAATGCACTCTGATTGTCAATGAAGATAGTGGTGGTAGAAGACTAACCAACACCCAACCATAAGGTGTCTAAGCCACACACACTTAACAATTGTTATGAAAGCTACCCTATACTCAACCTCACAACTAGAAGTGGCCACAATAGGCTGTTTCTTGCTCAACCAAGATATGCATGAGCTACCAAGCATGAAGCAAAAACCACTGGTGGACACACATGTGTCATAGCAACCAACCCAATTGGAGTCAAAAAAAGCATGTAAATATGGCGGTAGTGATCACCCCTTGGGATAAAACAATCCAAGTAGTCTACTACCACTCAGGTAGTGAAACATATGCTTAAATACCTACCAATGCTTGACACTTGGGCAATGCATAAACCTACTCATATATGAGATAGCAAATTGAATATCTACTCGACATTGTTTCCTTGCATTGAAAAGTCAACTCTCCTAGCCCCCAAGTCCCATGGTCAAAACTTGGCTTTGATACAAAGTTAGAAACCACTGGGCATACATGTGAGAAAATAACCTACGATTCTCCACCCAACTGGTCATTCTATAGATTTTTAGAATGAAGGTGAGCTTAAGAGTTAACTAGAGTCCACATGTGCATGTGCATAGAGTCCACATATGCATATGCAACCTCCATCATTACTTTAGGACCTACAACTAGACTCCCACTAGAGTATCCGTATGTTAAATGAACTAACCACTTGACATAAGACTTAATGAACTTAATTATAATTCATGCAATTATAATAATCTGAGCAATAAGAACTAGTTCAAACTAAACTTAAAAGTGATTTTCACTTCTCCCTAATGGATTCCATAGGCTTGTAGGACCTAGAAATCATCTATGTACTTTCTTGCCAGGTTTGCAAGTGAAAGAATGCCAAGAGAATTTCCAAGAAGTTGTTGATTCCATATCCAATTTATCAAAATATAGCAGTTGAACATTGACGTTTCTTTGCATTAAAAAGTCAACTCTCCTAACCCCCCAAGTCCCATGGTCAAAATTTTGGCTTTCATACAAAGTTAGAAACCACTGGGCATACACATGAGAAAATGACCTACGATTCTCCAACCAACCGGTCATTCTATAGATTTTTAGAATGAAGGTGACCTTAAGAGTTAACTAGAGTCCACATGTGCATGTGCATAGAGTCCACATATGCATGTGCAACCTCCATCATTGCTTTAGGACCTTCAACTAGACTCCCACTAGAGTATCCTTATGTTAAGTGAACTAAACACTAGACATAAGCCTTAATGAACTTAATTATAATTCATGCAATTATAATAATATGAGCAATAAGAACTAGTTCAAACTAAACTTAGAAGTGGTTTTCACTTCTTCCCAGTGGATTCCATAGGCTTGTAGGACCTAGAAATCATCTATGTACTTTCTCGCTAGGTTTGCAAGTGAAAGAATGCCAAGAGAATTTCTGCCGATTCCATATCCAATTTATCAAAACATAGCAGTTCAACATTGTTTCCTTGCATTGAAAAGTCAATTCTCCTAACCCCCAAGTCCCATGGTCAAAACTTGGCTTTGATATGAAGTTAGAAACCACTGGGCATACACGTGAGAAAATGACCTACAATTCTCCACCCAACCGGTCATTCTATAGATTTTTAGAATGAAGGTGACCTTAAGAGTTAACCAGAGTCCACATGTGCATGTGCATAGAGTTCACATATGCATGTGCAACCTCCATCATTGCTTTAGGACCTACAACTAGACTCCCACTAGGGTATCTTATGTTAAGTGAACTAATCACTTGACATAAGCCTTAATGAACTTAATTAACTCAACTTAGCTCGATTGGGTGCTTCATAAAGGCTTTAGAGCTCATGGGAAAAGAACTCTCTTCCCTTGTTCTCCATCGTGGATGAACCCAAGGCCTCTTCCTTGCCATCGTTGAGACTTAACCACTAGACTAAACATATATGTTCTAATGTTATCTTGATCTTAATCTTATTCAAGCTACTTCATAATGCATACATGCAACATACATACATGTAACATACATACATACATACTACATACGTACTTACATACATACATAAATACATACATATGTACATACACACTCACATATATACATATATACATGCATACATATAGATACAAACATACATACATATATAGAGTTTCAACACTTTTAATTCCCTTATGTTTGAATCCAACTCCAGAAATCTTGAGACATGATTGCCTCGTTAAAGGAAGGTTTTGAATCATAGCTTCTTTTCATCGATGTAAAATTGTTAAGCGAAGCTTATGGAAGGCCATCTTCTCTGACTTGTAACATGGCCATCCCTTCTTTGCATTTCCCTCCTATTCCATTCGAATCATTCCTTTCGAAGGGATGACTCGCCATGACAATCCACTAAGGCCTTTTGCATTAAGGAAGAGCTCCTCTTAGCATGAATTTTTTGTTAGTTCTTCACTTTATTTCGTTTGTTATTATTTCTATAACTATTCTTTCCATCCGTCTCTGTTCTTCCCTAAGTATACCTCTAGTTGTAAAAGTAAAAGATATTTAGCAACATGTCTATGTTTTTACCTACAAAATAGTAAATAAGTAGTTGACATTTTGAATGTGAAGTTCCGACACACAAGCCCATGTGTGTAGGACTGTCTATATAAATATTTTGTACATACTTATCACACTTTTTTTCTCTGAAACTCGATTGAAATCAACATTCATTATATTAACTTCTTATGCATAACGAAATTATTGACACAGCAAACATTTCTTACCTTTGGACCTTCATCTATGTTCTCAAATTTTTATGGAATGACATTGTGTTTGGGAGAGAGTTTGTCTGCTTACCCAAGAAATTGTAGCTGCATGCCCATCATCTCAACAACTTCAAGCAAACATAAGAGTTTATATCAGTAAACTCTCAGCTTATGTCTTTTAAAGGATTCAATAATCGTATTCCTATTTTTATTGGGTTTGTGGTTGAAGTTGTCAGATATGTTTCTCTTTTGGTAAAACTTTGGCTGAATCAATTTGTGTAACATGCTGCTTCTCTGTAGGTTTTCTTGTATACTCAAGACCGTGATGTTTTGGACATCTCAAAAATTAAGTGTTTCCCAGAGAATGTTGTTTCTTATAATGGACTCACAAGTGAAGCCAGGTTTGAAGAGGTTCCAGGCAGGTTTTGTGAGATTGCATCAGTGTGGCCTTCTTGAAAGGTGATGTTCATTTTTTTTGTACTAGACTCTAGGATCATGATATGGAATATCCCATGATTTTTGAAAAAAAGTCTTTATGCACGTAGGCATGCACAATGCTCAACAGTCTTCCGCTATTTCTTTGCAGTGTTATGCCGAAGTTTCTTGCTCTGCTTACAGTTATTGCTGTAGGGGTAGCACCAGGATCAGTCCTGATTGGGATATGACTAGCAAGCTTATTCATGTTTATTTTATGAGCAAATATAGATATGCTTTTTAAAGAGATAATAAATGTACAGAAATACCCCAAGGTGTAGGGAAGGGGAGAAATGCAGCAGTCTGCACAGTCTTTGGGCTTAAGGTGTATAAACTCTTGGAATAGAAACTTATACATTATTTGTTAAATCTCAACACATCATTTCTGAACTGTTTTATGTAAAGTAGGACACTATGCTAGTGATTGTTGGCTGAAGAATGGAAGACCAAATGGAGGCAATCAAAGGAACCAAAGCAACTATGCAAGCACCTCAAGTGAAGGAAGCAAGGACACACTACTTGCAATGAGACATGAGTATAGAAGCTCTTGTGAAGATGACAAAAAATGGTACATTGATTCAGGTTGTAGTAACCATATGTCATGCCAAGGAAGTTTGTTCACTAATCTACAGGTACCAAGTGGAAAAGGATGTGTTGAAACGGGTGGTGATACTCAACACATGATTGAACATGTTGGAGATATAAGGCTTGGAGATACAAGTAGAGCAAAGGTACTATCTAATGTTCTTCATGTTCCTACAATTTCAAAGAACTTGATTTCAGTAGGACAAATGGTAGAGAAGGGTTATCATGTCATATTCAATGAGAATGGGTGCTTCATAAAGAATCCAAAGGAAGGCTTCAAGGTAGAAGAGAAGGAAGGATGTTCACTTTGGATGTCCAACATCCACATGGAAAGGTCATGTACATTCAATGTGGGAACAAGAAGATTTCAGAGCTGGACTTATGGCACAAAAGAATAGGACACATCAACATTCCAAAGTTGAAGGACATGAGCAAACATGGTGGTAAGAGGTCTTCCAAAATTTAATAGCATTGGACTACATGAGTTATGTAAAGCTTGTAAACTAGGAAAGCAAACAAGGCAGCCATTCAAGAGGAGCAATTATGTGGCTCCAAATGTCTTGGACTTGATACATACGGATGTATGGGGACCAACCCAAGAGGCATCAATGGCTCGTAATAGATTTTTTGTCACCTTCATTGATGATCACTCAAGAAAGGTATGGTTGTTTTGTATGAAGCAAAAATCAGGGGTGTTTTCTATATTCAAAAGATTCAAAGTTGAAGTTGAAAAGGAAACAGGAACGTCTATCAAAACCTTAAGGTCCGATGGTGGAGGAGAATACTTCTCCAAAGAATTTTCAGATTTTCTACAAGAGAATGGAATCAAAAGGCAATTCACTTGTAGGTATACACCACAACAAAATGGACTAGCTGAGAGGAAAAATAGGAAAATTGCTGAAATTGCAAGATGCATGCTCAACGAGATGAAGGTACCATTGTACTATTGGGCTGAAGATACCACAACCGCCATTTACTTGATGAATAGGTGCACAACATTGGGAATACATCACTTGACTCCATAAGAGGTATATTCTGGTAAGAAACCTGATGTTACACACCTCAAAGTGTTTGGATGTGTTTGCTTTGTTCATGTTCCACAAGAAGTTAGAACAAAGATGGAACCAACATCAAAAAAATGCATTTTCATCGGCTACTCAATGGAGCAAAAAGGATACAAGTGTTACAACCCTAGAACAAAGGAATTAAGAGTCTCGTGAGATGTGATCTTTGACGAACTAAGACCATGGTATGAAGATAAAGGAAAGGAAAAGATTCTTGAAGAAGATTGTGATGATTATGCAGGAACAAATCAAAGAGAAGTTCAACAATCAAGCACAAAGGCTTCATGTCCAGAGGCATATACATCAAATGAAGAATGTTCAACATGGAGGGGGAGTCATCCTTTGTCTCCAAATTCAGCTCATAGTAGAGCCAAAGAGGCAAGTGCTACTCCAAACAGTGAGGTAGATGCAAGTGAAGAAGAATATGAAGAGGTAATCACTCCGATGGTAAAGCTAAATAGGTTAAAGAAGCAACTCTCTAAAGGCAATGAAAGAAGATCTTCAAGGACAAGGTATCCAACTCAAAGGTTGAGCTATGATAGTTTTATGGCGACACATTTTGCATACATGATGCAGGTTATCAAAGACAAAGAGCCTGAGACATATGAAGAAGCTTGCACACAAAAGGAATGGAAGCAAGCTATGAAAGAGGAGATCAAAGCTCTCAAAGATAATCACACATGGGGAGCTAGTGCGAAAGAAAGAAGGTATGAAGATTGTTCCAAACAAATGGGTGTTTAAAGTAAAGAGGAATGCTGATGGTTCTCTAGCTAGATATAAAGCTAGATTAGTTGCCAAAGGATTTAAACAAACACTATTGGAGATAGACGTCTGCGGAAGCACGCGAACAGCACAAGGAAGTAGAAGAAGCTTGCAGCACAAACACACAATACTGAATGTATTACTAGAGAATGTACAAAGATAAGTAGCCCATTAGGGCAATAGGCGTATATACAAGCCGGGGGAAAAAAACCTCCTAAAGAGGGAAAAAAGTGCCCCGGTAGTCCTAGAGTGTTCACACACATCACTACCTAAATATATCAACAAATCCCCCCTGGGAGTGATGCGGTGAACAAGGAGCTGGCACTCATGTATAAGGAAGTGCCAAGCTATGTGGAAATCACTCCACAAAAGGAAGTAAGCCCAAAGCTTTGCGAAAAGCTTCAAACTTCTCCCTAGGCAGAGCCTTCGTGAAAAGGTCTGCAATGTTCTCCTGCGTGGGCACATATGCCAAGCTGATCTCCCCAGCAGAGAACCTCTCCCTGACATAGTGATAATGCACCTCAATGTGCTTAGTGCGAGCATGGAACACAGGGTTCCTCGCAACTGCCAATGCGCTGACTGTCAGTGAAGATGGTGGTGGCAGAAGACTGGCCAACACCCAAATCAGCCATAAGGCGTCTGAGCCACACACACTCAACAGTCGCTGTGAAAGCTGCCCTATACTCAGCCTCACAACTGGAAGTGGCCACAGTAGGCTGCTTCTTGCTCAACCAAGATATACATGAGCTACCAAGCATGAAGCAAAAACCACTGGTGGACACACGAGTGTCATAGCAACCAGCCCAATCAGAGTCAGAAAAAGCATGCAAATCTGGCGGTAGTGATCCCCCCTTGGGATAAAACAACCCAAGTAGCCGAGTGCCACTCAAGTAGCGAAAGATGCGCTTAACCGCTTTCCAATGCGTGACTCCTGGGCAATGCATAAACCTGCTCATCTGTGAGACAGCAAACTGAATATCTGGCCGAGTAATGCATAAGTAAATCAAGCATCCAACAGCCTGCTGATAGAGAACAGCATCAAATGCATCTCCAGCATCATGAAGACTCAATCGTAAACCTGTCTCCATAGGAGTGGCAATAGGCTTACAGTCTTCAAGGCCAAAACGCTGCAATAATCTGTCAATATATTTCGTTTGACACATAGCCATTCCACCATCAACGTGCATAAACTGAATGCCCAAATAGTGATGCAAATGCCCCAAATCAGACATCTCAAATGAGGCATGCAAATCAGCCTTAAAATCAGCAATATGTGTCTCAATAGGACCAGTGAGCAGCATGTCATCAACATAGACAACAATGATCAGAAGCACATCATTAGCACGCTTAACATATAAGGTGCTTTCAGTTGGACTGTTCTCAAAACCATGTGCAATCAGATAGGCATGTATCTTCTCATACCAAGCACGTGGTGCTTGCTTTAAACCATATAACGCCTTCTTTAATCTGCACACCTGGTTTTCATGCCCTTTCTGCACAAAGCCACGGGGCTAAAAAACATACACTTCTTCATGCAAGTCACCATTCAGAAATGTTGTTTTAATGTCCAACTGATGTACATTCCAACCATGATGGGCTGCAAGTGCACAAATGCTACGAACAGTAGTCATACGGCATGTAGGTGCAAAGGTCTCATCAAAATCAATGCCTCTTTCCTACGCATAACCCTTTGCAACAAGCCTAGCCTTATACCTGTCAACGGTACCATCAGGTTTATGCTTCAGCTTGTATACCCACTTAGTGCCAATGGCCTTCTTGCCAGGAGGCAAGTCACATAAGGACCATGTACCATTCTTCATTATAGCATCATATTCAGATTGCATAGCAGCCATCCAATTTTCTGAATTTTGTGCTTCATCAAAAGAAACAGGCTCATTCTCATCACAGAGACTAGATGCAGCCATAGCATAGCAATCTGATGCAAAGGAGGCACTATGAGAGCCTGAACGAGTACGATATGACAAAGGTGCATCTAATTTGCTGTCACGCAAAGTCTGCACCAGCCATTTTGGCATAGTTCTTGCCTGCTCAATATCAGCTCTCTCATCAGCAAGTGCATCATGTAAATCTGCATCAGAAATGGAATGATCTCCATCATCATATGAAACTTGCAAAGGCTGAGAAGTTGCCTCATTAGGACCAACACTAGCCTGTCCACCTGTAAAAAGAGGCATCAAAGTATCATACATGTCTTTGGAGCTAACAGATGTCTCCTTAGTACATGAAAGCAATGGCTGAATAGCATCTTCCACAAAGACAACATCACGGCTAACCAGAATGCGTTTAGTCTGTGGATGATACAGACGATAGCCTTTACTTTCAGAACTGTACCCAACAAAAATACATTTTACTGCCTTATCATCCAATTTTCTGCGATGTTGTTCAGGCACTAATGCATATGCCAAACAACCAAAAACACGCAGATGAGCAACAGATGTCTTCCGGTCATGCCAAGCCTCATATGGAGTGATAGACTGCAATGCTTTAGTGGGACACCTGTTCAGTACATATGTTGCACACATGACAGCCTCAAGCCAGAAACTATGTGGTAAAGCCTGACTTTTGACCATGCACCTCGCCATCTCCATGAGTGACCTGTTCTTTCGTTCAGCAACTCCATTCTGTTGAGGTGTATACGGTACTGTACACTGGTGTTTTATCCCACGTTCAGCCAGAAATGCATTAAAATCTGAAGACATATATTCCCCCCCTCGATCAGAACGGAGGGTGCCCATTTTACATGCTGACAGATTTTCAGCTAAAACCAAAAACTGTTTGAAGCACATGAACACTTCGGACTTTGCTTTGAGTGGATATACCCATGCATGCCTGGAAAAATCATCAATGAAAGTCACGAAGTAAAGGTAATTTCCAAAAGAGGGTGTCTGCATAGGACCACAGACATCACTATGTACAAGCTGCAATTTCTGCGTAGCCCGAACTGAACCATCTTTTGGAAAGGAAGAACGCTGCATTTTGCCCAAAATACAGCCTTCACAAACATGTTTTCCAGGTGCCTCAAGTTTGGGCAAAGAGGACACCATTTCAGATTTCTGCAGGCGTAAGAAACTAGCAAAATTCAGATGACCAAAGCGTGCATGCCAAAGCTTTGCATCTGACATAGCCTGAGAATCATGAACTGCACATGCCGAATCATTCACAGATCTTTCATAGTCTATGAGCTTATACAGCCCACGACATAAGATGCCAGAAGCAATAATCACATCGCCATTTGAGAGATCATGGACTGTACACCTGTCATCAACAAATTTCACAACCAAGCCAATCTTGGCTAATGCAGAAACTGATAACAGATTCTTTTTTATCCCTGGCACAAATAAAGCATCTGACAAAGTGAAAGAACTACCATCAGCAGTAGTCAAAATGATCTTACCAACTCCCATAACAGGATAAGAGGAGTTATTGGCGCATGTGACAGTATTCCCTGTAGGGGCAGGCTCGAGTGAAGAGAAGAAACTGCGCTGTGAGGTAATATGTTTGGTCGCCCCACTGTCAAAGTACCAAACATCTGAGTCTACTGCAGACATGCACTGATCATGAGAAGATGGGTCAAAACTGCAGACAGTAGTAAATGCCCATTCTTCTTCCTGCACAAGATTTGCAGACTCTGTTTTTGGTGTAGAGGCCTCTGCAACAACCATTCTAGCCTCTTTCTTCTTTGCCTCTTTAGCAGCTAGTTTTGGACAGTTCTTTATAATATGATCATTTCCTTTACAGTACTTGCAGAACAATTTCTGCTTTTCTGATTTCTTTTCATCTTTATCCTGGTTCTTCGATTGTGTAGCATTTGCAGATTTTTGCTTACTAGTAGAAGAGCTCCATTTTCCTTTGCCCTTTTGACTAGCCAGGAAAGCTTGATCTGCAACACGCATAATGGACCTGTTCTGCCTGGACTGATCTTCCTGCAATAGAACAGAGACTAATTCTTCAAATGACAAGGCATTCGGATTGCCTTTCATCATCAACCGAAGAGTAGAGGCAAAACTCTGATATGAATCAGGAAGACCATTCAGAACGGTCTGCACAAGTGAGCTATCTGGTATAACCTCATCAGCAGAAATCAATTGTTCCTTCAGGTCTTTGATCTTTGTAAGAAAACTGTCCATAGAATCACCTTCATTCATGTGCTCACTCTCCAACTGTTTTCGGAGGTAAGCAACACGAGCCTCATTCCTAGCCTGGTACAAAGTGGTAAGTGTATCCCAAGCATCCTTTGCTGTTCTGCAAGAGCGAATGTGAGGAATAATGGCACGTTTGACAGACAAAGCTATCAATGCATGTGCCTGGGCATCTCTGTCATCCCAACGAATCTGCTCTGCAGTAGGTGCAACAGAAACAACAGCATGAACAGGAATCTGCGGAATATCATCTTCGACACCATCTTCATCAGCTCCAGTACCTCCAGCACCTGTATTTGTAGTACCTGTAGTCGCAGGTGTAACAGGACGTCTTTCAACACCCTGCACAATGTTCCACAGTCCTTTTGCAACCAGTACATGTCGCATCATATAAGCCCATAATGGGTAGTTGGTACCATCCAACTTATCCTCAACAGCCAACATACGGAATACATCACTGCTTTCAGCCATGGCCGGTGACTAAAATACCTTGATGCAAAAAATTGACTGTATCTCAAAAAGTTGAACGGAACTGCCCAGACGAGTTCTGCTAGACTTGTAGCAAACTTTGAGACGCTTAAACTGGCGAACAGAAACTGGTATATACCTTTGGCACAAAAGGACGAAATAGCCTGCACAAGCGCTGCGAATCTGAGACTGCAAACGGAGGAGTGTCGACGGCGCCCTAGAAGAAGCGACGACCTGCTCTGATACCAATTGTTGGAGATAGACGTCTGCGGAAGCACGCGAATAGCACAAGGAAGTAGAAGAAGCTTGGAGCACAAACACACAATACTGAATGTATTACTAGAGAATGTACAAAGATAAGTAGCCCATTAGGGCAATAGGCGTATATACAAGCCGGGGGAAAAAAACCTCCTAAAGAGGGAAAAAAGTGCCCCGGCAGTCCTAGAGTGTTCACACACATCACTACCTAAATATATCAACAAACACAAGGCATAGATTATGATGAAGTTTTCAGCCCTGTTGCAAAGATGGGAACTATCAGAACCTTAATAGCAATTGGTGCTTCAAGGAGATGGCCATTATATCAACTCGACATCAAAAATGACTTTCTTAATGGAGAACTACAAGAAGAGGTATACATGAGTCAACCGGTTGGATTTGAAGATGAAAACCATCCATATTTTGTTTGCAGGTTGAAGAAGGCACTTTATGGCTTGAAGCAAGCACCAAGAGCATGGAATCATAGATTGGTAGAGTATCTAACTAAGTGTGGATACAACCCAAGTAGTGCAGATCCTTCGTTGTACATGAAGAAGGAAGAAAATAGAGAGGTATATATTTGCATATACGTCGATGACCTCATCATAACAGGAAATGATGTTATAGGGATTAAAGATATCAAAAGGAAGCTTGGTAAGGAGCTTAAAATTTCAGATCTTGGAGAGCTGAAATATTTTTTAGGAATTGAAGTTGTTTATGGAAAGAGTGGCATCTACTTGATGCAAAGGAAATACTTGTTGGATATTCTTTTCAGATTTGGAATGAGTGAATGCAAACCACTCACTCAACCCATGGACACAAATACAAATATCTGTTCAGATGATGGAGAACCATTGGAAGATGTAACGACATACAGAAGCATTGTAGGATCATTGATCTATGCAAACATTACAAGACCTGATTTGTCTTATGTTGTTGGTGTACTTTCTCAGTTTATGCAAACCCCGACAAGTGAACACTTAAATTCAGCCAAGAGAGTGTTGAGATATATAAAGCATACAGTTAATCATGCTTTGTTTTACAAGTTTGATGAAGAACGGCAGGTCAAAGGCTTTGGTGATGCTGATTGGGCAGGTTCAAAGGAAGATAGAAGATCAACCTCAGGTTATGTGTTCATGATAGGAAGCAAAGCTATCACATGGAGCTCAAAGAAACAACCTACTGTTGCACTTTCATCTATGGAGGCTGAATATAGAGGATTAGCTTTTGCCACATGTGAAGCAATGTGGATTAAAAATCTTTTGACTGACCTTGGAGTGCAAGTTGGAACCATCCCTATATACGGCGATAACATGTCGAAGCAATCCTATGTTTCATGCAAGGAGCAAGCACATAGAGGTCCACTACCACTATGTAAGGGACAAGGTGCTGAGCAAAGATGTGGAGGTAAAGTTCATCGGAACCAAAGAGCAGGTTGCAGATATGTTTACAAAGTTCTTGGATGCTTCTAAACTCAAAGGTTTCAAGGATGCCATAAATTTGAAGGACATGGTTGAAGATAACTCCCAAATGAGCTTGAGGGGGAGTGTTGAAAATAAATGTACAAGCTCATTTTCATATGAGCCATGCTTGGATAGATTTACCAAATGTAAAGATAACGAAAAAGTAGAGGAAAAAAAAGGAAAAAATAATAAAAGAAAAAGTCTAGTGAAAATTCATGATGACTAAGAGATACAATATCTTGCCTTGTAGTTAGTAGCATGTAGTGGAGAAAGTGGTGAGTTAAGAAGGAGGCACAAACTTCTTCACATGCTCAATGGTTATAAAAGTGAAGTGGGAGCACATTCAAAACAAGGAGAGAAATAGGCAAGAGCTCCCAGTAGTCGGATCTAGCCATTTTGTCATTTTAGCTTCCCTTAGACTCCTTCCAGCCGCACGTCAGTTTGTACATAGCTCTGTTGCAGAGCTCATATCTCGGTGCATATGTAACCATTTGTGTGTTTAAACATTCATTGGAAAGCTTATCTTGTGTATTTTCTACATATCAAATATCTCTTTGAAAGCTTATGTAGTTTGTGAGATATCAGTGAAAGAGTGAAGTCCAGCTTTTCAGTATACCTGTGTAGATAGGTAGTCTATTTTGGTTGGTTCAATTTCCCAACAAAAACATATCCAAATTGTGTGATTCTTGTCTTGTTGGAAATCTCTTGGCATCTACTTTCACTGTCTCAGATATCTCATTGAGATCATTTATATTCTGTGACATATCTGCTAGATAGTAAAGTCCAGTTTTACAGTGTACTTATGTGTGCAGGTGGTCTATCTTGGTGAGTTGAGTTTCCTGATCAAAACTCATCCAAATTACTTGTTTTTTATCTTCTTGGAAATTTATTTGTGTCTACATTCTCTATACCAAATATCTTTCTCAAAGGATATATGTTCAGAGAGTTATCAGCCCGAGAGTGAAGCTCAGTTCTTTAGCATATCTGTGTGGACAGGTAGTTCATCTTTGACAATTGTGTTTCCTAATCAAAACTTGTCCAAATTAAGTCATTTATAGCTTGTTAGAAAGCTCTCTTTGTCTACTTTGATTGCCTAAAGTCTCAAGTCCATTTGAGTTTTGTATTGAGAGCAGCAAGCTATCTAAGGTGCAATGTTTGTCCAAGTGCTCGACATACAAGGGGTCACTACACACTTCCGTTGCGCATAGGAGAACTCATTCTCCACAGAGACCCCCAAATCCCACAAGGCACAAGAAAAACATACAAATTAAAGAAAGAAATTATTCCAGCATTCCTCTAGTCTACTCCCCAAATCCCACAAGGCACGGGAAGAACATAGAAAGTAAAGAAAGAAATTATTTCAACATTCCTCTAGTCTACTCGCTAAAAAGTAGAGAGCAAAATTGTTCCAACATTCGAAGATGAACATTGATTATGTTATGGATTCGTAAGAGATCATTTGGTCCGCTGAAAATTAATAGTGCATTTGTAGAGAGAGGAAATCTCGAAAACATTCGGAAATAAAAATTGATTATATAGGAATCGCAGGATGTAGACCTTTTCAATATACTTGTGAAGTAGTAGACGCTATTGGGTATCTATTATTTTCACACTAAACAAATTCCTCACACATGTGGCCAAGCTTTCAAGATATGTAACATCCTTTGCCATCTTGATTCTTGTTATGTTGATGTTGTCCCCCTCTTCCTCTTGTTCTTCCTCTACCTCTTTGTGATGAGGTGCCTTGGACATGTCCTTCATTGCTTGAGTGATCTTTCCTTCCTCCAAACCTTCCTTTTCCCCTTTGATTAACTGCATAAAAAACTTGTGCATCCTTGCTTTTAGTTGAACTTCCACCTATGTTCATCTCTTCGGTGACCATCAGAGCAACCAATTGCTCGAAATCGAGAAGATTATCCCTTACATATATTGAAGTGGTAAAGGGTTTCCACTTATCATCATCCCTCAAACCATTGACAGTATAAGCCACAAGATCGTCATTGTTTATGTGGCTTTCAATGGATCCCAATGCATCTGACAATTCCTTGACCTTAAGTATGCAGTCATTTATGCTACTCCCTTAGCTCTTTCTAAGATTGTTGAGCTCATTCTTGAGTTGAATCTTCCTTTCTTTGGTGCTTGTTGAATAAAGCCTCTCAAGTTTCTACCATACCTTCATACTTGAATCCAAGTCTTGGATATGGCCAATCATGCTATTGCTAATGTGTTGGGAAAGGATAAAGATAACCTTCGTCTCTTTCATTCCGTTCCCTAAAGGCTCTTCACTCGTCATTGGTTGGATTTTCATCCAAGCTAGGTCTTGGTTCACTTCCATTAATCAATCCCCAAAGGCTCTTGCCCATAAGGTATTTGGAGACCCTAAATCTCCATGGTTGATAGTTGCCCTTATCTAACTTTTCAATTTGAGTGTTGAAGTCGCCCATCTCTAGTCATTGCTACTTGGTCTAGCCCTTGGCTAAAGCTCCAATGTGTGTGAAATGCAAATGAGGCTATGAAGCTACCTTAATCCAAAGCTTTCCTTAGATTGACACCTTCCACGCTTGAAAGTTTGCTTAGACTAGCTCCCCCGTGATGTAAGCTACCGCAAACACAGTTTTGTTGATGCAAATCTTCAACCACCAACTCTAAGAGGTCTTTTTTCTTATATTGGATGTCTCCAAGATGCCAAAATGCTCTGATACCACTATTGGGGGAAGTATCTCAACCCCTATGCAATGATGAAGCGTGAATAACCTCCATAGGTAACCTTCTTTGACCTCTGCACACCAAAAATGTTCCTTCTCATAGTATATGCAAAGAGCTCTATTGACATTTTGTGGACCTATAGAAGACATCAAGATCTTTCCACAAAACAAGTTTCACTCCAAATGGATGCTTACATAAGAGAAATAATGTCCACAAGATGAGCTAGTTGAATTCTCAAAGCTGCTAGTCAAACAAAGACCTCGTTTCACTCCAGCAAGCTTTCCCCAGAGAATATACAGAGAATGAATCTCAAACTACCTCTAACTCACTCTAATAGCCACCTGATGATACCAAAATCATAGCAAGTGGATAAATAGAGAAGGAGAACTAGCCCTTACAACACGAAGAAAAATAGTTCCAACACAACCTACACACAGAGAGAGATATCAATCACCCAACTTCACTAAAATGAATGTATCTCCCAGATTACTTATAGAATGCTCCAAATAATTGGTGAACATAAAGTAAACTTCAATAAATATCCAATGAGATGAGAATTACATCAAATGGATACATAATGAGGGAGAATCAATGCAAACAACTCATGGGTAGAGAGTTGCACAATCTTAATCCAAACCTTACTCCTCTAGCAAAATTTATAGTAGTTCCAATCACAATCAAACCTTACTGCTCTAGTAGAATTTATAGTAGTTCCAATCACAATCACTTGGATAATCTTGTTCCAAGTTTGATCGTTTCTTGTTGATCAGACAATAGTGACAAAGGATTTTGGTCTTTATCTTAATCTCTTTTATTTATCTACAAAACATAACAACCTACCCTAGGGATTCCTACAATTCTTCCCCTCCACTCAAGTCTAAACATCCACACATGCTTTTCTATTTCCAAATCATTGTAATCCCTTTAAGAGTTGATACATTGTTTGGTTATACATCCACAAGACTTAAGTACCATTGTCCATTGTTTGGGGCTTACTTGGAAGCTAATTCATTTATCTCTCTTTATTTACTCTAATTTGACCCCACATAGTTTTTTCATTCTTAAAATATATAACCCCCTAGATTGTTTCTAGCTAATTTGTATGATTGTTATCACTACCAAGTTTTACTTTAATGGTTAACATTGAACCCTCTTGGAATGGACCTAGATAAAAAAGGTACTTATCCACACATTTGCTTTTTTACTTTACCCTTATGTTTTCTATTAAGAAGTTCTCACTCTACATTTGGTGAAAGAATTGTAGTTTCACTATCATAGAAATTTTTCATGAAATTCATCTTTCATGTATCCCTTGCACTTTTAGGTTTTTTTCTAAGTGTTGTGTTAGAGCGTATTTATTCTTTTTCCTACATGTAGTATACTTTTCACTTCTTCAAATGGTACATAAATATTCATACGCCAACAATGAAATCAATGGTGAAGACTATGCATGTGCATATGCACATGCATCCACCCATATGCATGCCCTGTGCATTTGTTCCCTCACCAAAATAATAAATACATCAAGTTGGAGTTTGAGGTATGGATTATTGCCTCGTCATTGAGAGTACATCCATGCGGTTCCTCTATGGATGAACCCTTATAAAAAAATACATGCGCTTATAATTCATGCAATTATAATAATATGAGCAATAAGAACTAGTTCAAACTAAACTTAGAAGTGATTTTCACTTCTCGCTAGTGGATTCCATAGGCTTGTAGGACCTAGAAATCATCTAAGTACTTTCTCACTAGGTTTACAAGTGAAAGAATGCCAAGAGAATTTCCAATAAGTTTTTGATTCCATATCCAATTTATCGAAACATAGCAGTTGAACATTGTTTCCTTGCATTGAAAAGTCAACTCTTCTAGCCCCCAAGTCCCATGGTCAAAACTTGGCTTTGATACAAAGTTAGAAACCACTGGGCATACATGTGAGAAAATAACCTACGATTCTCCACCCAACTGGTCATTCTATAGATTTTTAGAATGAAGGTGACCTTAAGAGTTAACTAGAGTCCACATGTGCATGTGCATAGAGTCCACATATGCATATGCAACCTCCATCATTACTTTAGGACCTACAACTAGACTCCCACTAGAGTATCCTTATGTTAAATGAACTAACCACTTGACATAAGACTTAATGAACTTAATTATAATTCATGCAATTATAATAATCTGAGCAATAAGAACTAGTTCAAACTAAACTTAGAAGTGATTTTCACTTCTCCCTAATGGATTCCATAGGCTTGTAGGACCTAGAAATCAACTATGTACTTTCTCGCCAGGTTTGCAAGTGAAAGAATGCCAAGAGAATTTCCAAGAAGTTGTTGATTCCATATCCAATCTATCAAAACATAGCAGTTGAACATTGACGTTTCTTTGTATTAAAAAGTCAACTCTCCTAACCCCCAAGTCCCATGGTCAAAATTTTGGCTTTCATACAAAGTTAGAAACCACTGGGCATACACATGAGAAAATGACCTACGATTCTCCACCCAACCGGTCATTCTATAGATTTTTAGAATGAAGGTGACCTTAAGAGTTAACTAGAGTCCACATGTGCATGTGCATAGAGTCCACATATGCATGTGCCTCCCTCATTGCTTCAGGACCTACAACTAGACTCCCACTAGAGTATCCTTATGTTAAGTGAACTAACCACTTGACATAAGCCTTAATGAACTACATAGAGTCCACATATGCATGTGCAACCTCCATCATTGCTTTAGGACCTACAACTAGACTCCCACTAGGGTATCCTTATGTTAAGTGAACTAATCACTTGACATAAGCCTTAATGAACTTAATTAACTCAACTTAGCTCGATTGGGTGCTTCATAAAGGCTTTAGAGCTCATGGGAAAAGAACTCTCTTCCCTTGTTCTCCATCGCGGACGAACCCAAGGCCTCTTCCTTGCCATCGTTGAGACTCAACTACTAGACTAAACTTATATGTTGTATTGCTCAAAGGATTCTAATGTTATCTTGATCTTAATCTTATTCAAGCTACTTCATAATGCATACATGCAACATACATACATGTAACATACATACATACATACATACATACATACTACATACGTACTTACATATATACATAGATACATACATATGTACATACACACTCACATATATACATATATACATGCATACATATAGATACATATATATGTCAATAATGCATTTGGATGCCTAGTAGAGAGAGGATTTTTTTTCTTTAATAAAAGGAAGTTTAGCAATAGCCTACTCTCTCGAACTTTAATTAAAATAAAAGAAACAACTATACAGATGAACGATCTAGCACCCATGAGACCCCCAAATCCCACACGGCACAGGAAAAACATACAAAATAAAGAAAGAAACTATTCCAACATTCCTCTAGTCTACTCCCCAAATCCCACAAGGCACGGGAAGAACATAGAAAGTAAAGAAAGAAATTATTCCAACATTCCTCTAGTCTACTCGCTAAAAAGTAGAGAGAGCAATTGTTCCAACATTCGAAGATGAACATTGATTATGTTATGGATTCGTAAGAGATCATTTGGTTCGCTGAAAATTAATAGTGCATTTTTAGAGAGAGGAAATCTCGAAACGTTCGGAAATAAAAATTGATTATATAGGGATCGCACGATGCAGACCTTTTCAATATACTTGTGAAGTAGTAGACGCTACTGAGTATCTATTATTTTCACACTAAACAAATTCCTCACACAGGCAGGTGTTTGCATGCAAAATGTCGACCCCAGGCAGTGGCTCCAAGGTTAGGCGGCCCTCCCTTAAGGAAGGAGCGTCAAATTCTAGTCCTCGTACACCTGTTGTATCCCGCACCCCTGAGGTGTCTGGCGGTTCAACATTGCCCTCGTCAGTCTTTCGTGTCGTTGAGGTGGACTCCCGTGATGGGGACTTTGGTGCCACTATCTGGATGCCGCAGTCCTCGATGCTTTCCGCATGTCTCTCTGCCTCGGATCTTGTGTGCGTAAGTCTCCCTTCTTTGGTATATCCCTCTCATAGGATCCGGCCAGTTAGGGTCGATTACGCAGGTTGCATACATAACACAATTTTTTGCGAGCAATGCGAAGGTAGCGGACCGTGATTATATATGATTCAATGCATCAACGCAATGTAAAAGCACGCATGGTAGCACACATACGCTTCCATGCGGACAATCATCTATTGGCTCGCGATTACTTTTTTTAACAATACCTGAGAACCATTATGGCATTGATTTGACAATGTGGTCAATTGAACCATTTACTTAAAATGGGGGAAGCGATGGGAAAACAATGCTACAAATTGTAACCTCGAATTTGTAATCAGGCATCGGTTCCGGGTTTCACTTATATGGCCAAAGCACCTGTAACCTTTATGATCATTTGAATATCCTAGAAACACGCACTTTTTTGCCATTGGTTGTAGCTTGTGCCTCAACTTCAAGTGGGAAAAATCAAGTTTTTTACCATAATAGGTTTGATATGGTGTCATCCCGTGGATCCTTGAGGTAGGGACCCTATTCATAAGATACATGGCAATATTTGTTGCATCACTCCAAAATGTGTTAGGTACATTCATCTCATTAAGCATTGCTCTAGAGATCTCTATAATGTATGTATTCTTCCTTCTTGCCACCCCATTTTGTTGGGGCATGTACCTGCATGTTACTTGCCACTTGATGCCTTGATCCCATAAGAAATCATAAAATTCATTGGAGAAATATTCTCCCTCTCCATCAGCCTTAGCTTCTTGATATATGTACTTGTTTCCTTCTCTACCATTTCCTTGAATGCTTTGAAACATGTAAATACATTTGATTTGTTTTTTATGAAATAAACCCAAAACATCATTGTTCAATCATCTATAAAAGTGACAAAGTACTTGTTACCTCCAATAGATTGCTCTTTGGTTGGTCTCCACACATCTGCATGTATTAACTCCAATGGATGTTGGCTTATGTAGTGAGTCTTCTTGAATGGAAGTCTTGCTTGCTTCCCTAGTTGACAAGATTCACATAAATGCTTCATACCTTGTCCTTGGAAGTTGGGAAGACCTTTGTAGCTCACTGATGAGTAGCACCTCCTTTGATGTCAATCCCGGAAGACGTGAGGATGGTATGAAGACCTCGAGCAAGTGGAGGCACAAGTGCGTGAGTGAGAAGCACACAAACATGCACACACATACACACACACGTGCACACACGGCAAGACAAAGAGTGAGAAGCAATGGAGTTCTTAGATTACTTTCAAAAAGCTCTTACAAGTTCATTTCAATTACAATCTAACCCCAAAAATGAGCTCTCTAACTCTATTTATAGTTTTTGACTAGGTTTTGGCCCTGTCCAGACCTAGTGTCCGGCCTAGTTAAAAATTAGGTTCCAGGGCCAATTTGAGGGCTTAAACGGAGTCTAAAAAATACGAAAATTGATATGTAGGCACTTCTAAGGCTCCTCAAGCTCAAGGACTCCTTGGCTTGCACAAAATGGAGCTACAAAAATATGAAATGGTATTTACAATGATTGTTAGTGATAAGAATCACTGTTAGAAAGATGTTGATTTGGAAAAATTTGAAGGGCCTATCTGCCATATTTGCGTTGACTCCTTTGTCTACTTAATCCTTCACCTCGCTCTGACTCTCTCCACTGGCTTCCTTGTCTAGTCAGTCCTTGGGTGCCCATACTGCTCTCAACAACCTTCAACCAGCCTCTTGAATTACATTTCCTTCATTCTTTGTATGTTGATGTGACCTATCCTCTTGTGCCATGTCCAACTTTGAAATGTTCTTGTTTCCATATGTGAAGCAGACGTGTTGAGTGGAATGAGAATTTACCTCCAAAATGAAGAGTCTACCTTGCTTCCTTCCTCTTGCTATGAACTTGTAACCTTGCTTAGGGTTCTCCGCAAAGCATCCACCTTTGTTGAACCTTACTTGAGAGCCTTTTTCAACCATTTACCCTACACACACCGAGTTCTTTCTGATGGTAGGTAGATGCAAGACATCCTTGAGACATCTTCCTTCCTCCTTGTCATCCAAAGCTACATCTCAAACATGGGAGATCTCATGGGCTATATCATCACCTATTTCTACATGTCCTTTACCTTTGGGAGCATTTAGGTTAGTAAACAAAGAAGCATTGCAACTCATATGGTTGCTACATCCACTATCAATATGCCAAGTGTTATCTACCTTGCTTGAATTTCCATTCATGTGCATCATCAAGAGATTGTCATTTTTTGAACTTGTAGAAGCATAGTTACCTTGGCCTTTATATGAAGAACCTTTATTATGGCTCCTTTAGTTTCCTCCTTGGTAGCAATCTCTAGCACAGTGGCCAAGCTTTCCAGATCTGTAACATCCTTTGCCATCTTGATTCTTGTTTTGTTGATGTTGTCCCCCTCTTCCTCTTGTTCTTCCTCTACCTCTTTGTGATGAGGTGCCTTGGACATGTCCTTCATTGCTTGAGTGATCTTTCCTTCCTCCAAACCTTCCTTTTCCCCTTTGATTAACTGCACAAAAAACTTGTGCATCCTTGCTTTTAGTTGAACTTCCACCTATGTTCATCTCTTCGGTGACCATCAGAGCAACCAATTGCTCGAAATCGAGAAGATTATCCCTTACATATATTGAAGTGGTAAAGGGTTTCCACTTATCATCATCCCTCAAACCATTGACAATATAAGCCACAAGATCGTCATTGTTTATGTGGCTTTCAATGGATCCCAATGCATCTGACAATTCCTTGACCTTAAGTATGCAGTCATTTATGCTACTCCCTTAGCTCTTTCTAAGATTGTTGAGCTCATTCTTGAGTTGAATCTTCCTTTCTTTGGTGCTTGTTGAATAAAGCCTCTCAAGTTTCTACCATACCTTCATACTTGAATCCAAGTCTTGGATATGGCCAATCTACTATTGCTAATGTGTTGGGAAAGGATAAAGATAACCTTCGTCTCTTTCATTCCGTTCCCTAAAGGCTCTTCACTGGTCATTGGTTGGATTTTCATCCAAGCTAGGTCTTGGTTCACTTCCATTAATCAATCCCCAAAGGCTCTTGCCCATAAGGTATTTGGAGACCCTAAATCTCCATGGTTGATAGTTGCCCTTATCTAACTTTTCAATTTGAGTGTTGAAGTCGCCCATCTCTAGTCATTGCTACTTGGTCTAGCCCTTGGCTAAAGCTCCAATGTGTGTGAAATGCAAATGAGGCTATGAAGCTACCTTAATCCAAAGCTTTCCTTAGATTGACACCTTCCACGCTTGAAAGTTTGCATAGAATAGCTCCCCCGTGATGTAAGCTACCGTGAACACGGTTTTGTTGATGCAAATCTTCAACCACCAACTCTAAGATGTCTTTTTTCTTATATTGGATGTCTCCAAGATGCCAAAATGCTCTCATACCACTATTGGGGGAAGTATCTCAACCCCTATGCAATGATGAAGCGTGAATAACCTCCATAGGTAACCTTCTTTGACCTCTGCACACCAAAAATGTTCTTTCTCATAGTATATGCAAAGAGCTCTATTGACATTTTGAATGTGAAGTTCTGACACACAAGCCCATGTGTGTAGGACTGTCTATATTAAATATTTTGTACATACTTATCACACTTTTTTTCTTCGAAACTCGATTGAAATCAACATTCATTATATTAACTTCTTATGCATAACGAAATTATTGACACAGTGTTGGAAGCAGCCAGAGGCATAGAAGACGCGGAAGCATGTAACGACAGAGCAGGGAGCCAGTGGAATCTTTTTTCAAAGAATCATGTTTTAAAAATACGTTTCAGAAACCTCCAATAGTGATTTTTATCACTATTGTAACATATGTAATATAGAAAAAAACCCTTTTCTTAATTTCTAGCTCCATTTTGTGCAAGCCGAGGAGTCCTCGAGCTTGAGGAGCTTAGGTAGAATGAGCGTATCAATTTTGGTTAATTTTTAGACACCGTTTACCCTTCCAAATAGCATCTAGGACCTAATTTTTAATTATGCCGGTCACAAGATGTGAAACCGGTCAAAACTAGTCTAGAAACTATAAAAAGAGCTAGAGAGCTCATTTTTGAGGTTAGCTTGTGTGAGTAGAGAAGAGCTTAGAGCTATTTTGAGCTTGTAAAGAGTGTTCTTGAGTAATAGAGTTGATTTCTCACCTTCCATTGTGTCTTGCTTGTCTCTTCGTTGTGTGTGTGTATGTGTGTGTGCATCTCTATGCTTCTCACCTTCACTCTCACTTCATCTCACATTCACGATCTTCATATCACTCCTACCTCTTCCGCGGATTGACATTAAGGAGGTGGAGCTTCTTAACGTGGTTCTCACCATTGTGCTAGAGCAACACCAAATTTGGCGCCGTTGCCGGGGAACGAGTCTAGGACGAATGTGTGATGGTAAGAGTATAGCAAGAAGTGGCGTTGGAAGGTAAAAATTTCAGTTTTTGTTGTTGTTTTTACTTAGTTTTTAGTGTTTTTCACCTCCCCCACACTCTATCTTCATCACCACATTTTCATCTTCATCTCCAAAAAAATCAGCAAATTCACCATATCCACCCATTCTCCTCATTTCCCCTCATTTGTGCATGCGAGAGAGTGAGAGAGAGCTTTTGTGCTTGTGTGCGCTTTTGTTTTCTTGAGTTTTCTTGCAGGTACAGAGCTCCAATGCATCAGGAAAGCTTGGAAAAGGTAAAATTTTTAGTTTCTGTCAGAAATTTCCGACTGTGTCAGACCATCGCGATGGTCTGCAAAGTTCGGAATTTGAAGAAGGCGACCACACCAGCGTGAAGAGCACACTTGCGCCTCTAGGAATCCATAGCCGCATCTGCAAAATTCTCATTTTGGTGGACCATCGTGACGGTCCCAGACCATCGCGATTGTGTCACACCATCGTGATTGGCTCACGCCATCGCGACAGCTCGGCCGGACCATCGTGACGGTCTCACCCCATCGCGATGGTTCACTTGAACCATCGTGACGGTTCGCGGACCATCGCGACGATCCCGTCGACCCCACACCATCGCGATAGGCTCACGCCATCGTGCCGACGCTACCACGTGGCAAGCTAGACCATCGTGACGGCTCGCACATCACGCCATCGCGACGATACCCTCAGACCATCGCGACACCTCGAAAATTGAACCATCATGATTGGCTCACGCCATCGCACTTGGACCATCGCGATTGGCTCACGCCATCGCATCTGTGACCATCGCGACGGTTCACTTTAGACCATCGCGATTGTTCATGTTGACTGTTGACTGATGCCATCGCGATTGTCCGCCTGATCGAGCCATCGTGATTGCTCACATTTGGACCATCGCGACCGTGCACTTCAGACCATCACGATTGTTCACCTTCACGCCATCGCGACGGTCCCAAACCATCGCGATTGTCTCACGCCATCGCAATTGTGCACCGCCATCGCAAATTTTAGGGTTTCATTTTTTGGCCAATTTTGGGGCTATTTTTGGGAAATTTTTGGGTGATTAGACTCATAGGAGACCCCTTAGCTCATATTTGGAGAAAAACCTGTTTGTCAATTTTTACCCCTGAGGGCCTGAACGGTCATAACTTTTTCATCCGAAGTCCGTTTTTTGAGCTTAATAGCTTGTTAGAAAGCTCTTGATGAGTACTACATGACCTCAACTGTTTTTTTTTTCTTAAAGAATACGTTGATTTTTAGATAAGCTAATTTGAGGTTGACCATCTATGGGACTAGGAAAGAAAAGGGGCCTTGGGAAGAAAATTTTTGCCAAAAGTTAAGGGACTTTCAAAGTGTATATTCTCAAGGGCTTGATCATCCATTTGTGATATTGGTCTAATATTGATTTTTTCCAGGTCTAGCAAAGGCAATCAAAGGCAACCAAAGCAAGGCAGTGAAGGGCATAAAGCTTGGGAAGCGCAGCTTCTTGGGCATCAGAGCAACCAGAAAAGCTGACTCGAGGTTGGAAGATTACTCAACCCCCTCAGTCAATTCTTAGCTTAGGATAAACGTTAGCATTGTGGATTCAAGACGATAGGAACGCCTCAAGTTCAAGAGGATTAAATTTATCAAGTTCAAGACTAAAGTAAAGGTGTGTGACACGAAAACCTAAAGGAAAGAACATAAGTCTGACAGAACGAGAACTCAAAGTACCACAGAAAGTCGAATTCCTTACGCATACAATTAAGACAAGAATCTAAAGAAATTTAAAACGAATCAAGAAAGTAATAACAAAGAATCATTGACGATCTGAGCGTGTATTGAGTGTGCAAGGAAGAAAATTAATGAACCTTAGATCGGGCAAACATATAGGCAAGTCAGACCGACGAAGCCTTAGATCATCTGAGGCAAGTGTAAGAACTACTGCACGATCATGGGCTCAACAATTGAACACTAGTTATCCCTACGAGAGCTCAGATACTAGCGATTCAGAAATGGCATTTAGCACAGAAAGACCAGAAGGAGGGTCGAATGTAGCATACTTAGAAAGGCTAGAAGGACCCTATAGAACGCAACTAGAGTTTCTCCGAACCAACCGATTAGGTGCTCGCATCTATGAGGATGGTTTGCGAAGGCAAGTGGTGCAAATGCACAACCCCGATCAACCCATTGGATTGGAACATCCAGTGGTGAAATTCGAGAGAGACACATACATAGACAAGGAAGGAACAATGTACATCTTAAGTACACAGCCAAACAATACCAACGAGTTTGGCGTGATTCAGCTAGAGACGGAAACTAGATCTCAGGGAAAAGAACCATTAGAAGAGCCTAGAACACCTAGAGGGAAATTTGTACTGACACGAGTACTAATCCCAGAATGGATCCCTCAGGACAACAGAAGCATAGAGTTGTTTGTAAATAAAGAAACTGATGAAGCCTTTTGGAGATACAAGACAGAACTACTTAGTGAGGTAGGTATCATCACGATATACGAGTTCAAGGACCCGGATACACCTAGAAAGGTTGTATACCTGGATGAGACTTCAGAAAGAGTCTTTGTAGTGCCTGACCACGCTATAAACACATACACATGGAGAGGTGAATTGGTATTCCCTCCATCTAGAACGAACATGAATACAAGTCAACAAGGGGCAGGAACATCATCAGCCCATGGAAATCAAAGAGAGAAAAATAAAGAAAGACCCGAAGTGACCTTCACTCATCCCATAGGGAGAGATAGAACAACCACGGACACTAATAGAGCGGATAGACAAAGAGATCATGGAATACCAGGTGGTAGAGATGATTTTCCTCTACCTAGACCACGTGAACACGCAAGAATATTGAGACCCACTCAATTAGGAAAATCCATCAAAAAATTACTTTGATGGGACAGGAGATCCCTATGACCATGTCGTAGAATTCAAGCAAGTACTAAGAGCCGAACAAGTCGAAGACATGTTCACGCAATATAATGCTTTTGGGCTAACGTTAAAGAACACCGCTTTAACTTGGTTCCAACCGTTGCAACAGAGGCAATTTAGAGATATCCATCACCTTTTAGAGTCATTCATTATAGAATTCTCTAAAAGTGGGATTAGACATAACATGTCTTCGTTGATTCATAGCTTCAAACAGACCCCTCAGGAAACAGTAAGACTGGCAGGACATAGGTTTAGACAATATGTTGAAAGATTTCCAATGCAAGAGTTACCCTCACAAGCCAAGCAAGTGTCATTGTTCCTAGATGGCTTGTTGAGCTCTAAACTACGCTCCTATGTGTACCTAAAAGAACCCAGAACGCTAGAGCAGTGTGTAAGAATTTGTATAGCCATTGAGGACAACTTAGGAGACGAAGTGGAACTCTCAAAGGTCTATAAGGACTCGGATTGTTCTTCTCTAGCATCCACAAAATTGTCTAACTCAATAGAAGACCTAGCAGAAAAAGTGGCCCAGAAACTAGGAGTTTCTAGTAAACCTAGGGTACTAACAAATAAGCATTGTTACACTTGTGGTGGAAATCATTTGGCAAATGTGTGCCCCAATGCACCACAACCACAAGCCAACCCTAGTGGCCAATACTGTACAATTGAGAGAAGATACACTAATCATACGGCTCAAGATTGCCCATAAAACAAACAAACCGTGAGACAAAACTACCCACAAGCATACGCACAGCCAGGTAGGTATCAAGGCTAATACAATGCTCAGCCATATTACTATAGGCCTCCTCAGAACTACCCATACCAGGCTCAACAGAGACCTCAACCTGTTTTAGCTTAGCAGCCACCCCCACCAGCGAATGTCATCTCAGTGAAATACGCTGCTGCAGAAGAGAATCTCAATAGAGCTTTAGTTCCCGTTTCACCCCTAATTACTGACAGTGACCCGAACTCAAATAGTTTTGACTCTACTCATGTAGATAGTCCACCCGCTTATTACACGGAGTCACCAGAACACGTGGAGACATATCACTATGATAGTCCACTAGTGGAACCTAGTTGGGAGCCAGACTATGCTAATGTGATGTACACAAACCCAAACCCGTGGCCCCAATTAAGACAGCAAAGACCACAGGGCCCTAGAGGACCATGCTTTAGGTGCCAAGGAGATCACTTCATAAAGGATTGTCCACATCCTCCGATAGCAGGACAATCACAATACTATAATATACAAGGCTTTTGTGCCGATTGTGGCAAAGAGCACATAATCAAAGATTGTCCTAAGAACCCAGTTAACGCTTCGAATGTGACACCAATCAACATGATAGGTATTGTAAACAACGCAGATGGATCCAACCCTACATACATACCTATCCAAGCTATCACAAGAGCCCAGGCGCTCTTACAGAACCAACAGCTTAATCAGGAGAAAGTAGCCGGAAGTAGTGAAGTTGCAGAATCTAGCAGTAAAAAGACAAAATCTTGGAAAGATTCTAGAGAAAGAATTAAGAGAAAATGGAGTAAAAAGATAACTGAGTTGGAAGGAAGTTTAAAAGAATCGAGAGCCAAAATCCTAGAATTGACTTCACAGGAATTGAATCAAGAAAACCTAGCTCAGAAATCAGGATCAGTCCTAGCGGAACCAATACCAGAAAACTTAGACATGATGTTTCGTGCATATCAAGCTAGATTAAAAGAAGGACCTCAAGTAGCTGGAATGAGCAAGAACTACCCTCGAGCAGATCTAGAAATAGAGAGGACTAAACTTTGCATGAAGATGGTAGAATTAGCACAAGCATTGTTCGAAGCCTCTAGATATCTTAATTGGAATAACATGGCAAAACCGGAACTACACTTTCAAGGTCTAATGGAGAGGCTAGAATACTTGATAGAAAGCAAAGAGAAAAAGGATCAGCATAGGAACCCTATTGTCCCAGAGACACAGGAAAGAAATGCACCATCCCTGTCTCAAGTACCAAACACAGAAGGGGAAGACAACCTGTCTTCCATACATAAATATTCACATGAATTTTTGAGAGAAATCCAAGAAGAGAAATGGAGAAAAGAACAAGGAACTCATCCTCCTATTCAAGAAATAGATGACTTGCAGGAACAATTTCCCCAAGACATTCCCTCTATTTATGATGATGTAGAGGAAGAACAACTGAGTGAACACACAGGTTTTGAATCCAATTCTTTACAAGAATTACCTCAGTTCACAGGACCTTGGGAAGCAAAGTCTATTAGTATGAGAGCACCCACGATAATAGTGAGGAATGAGGAATCAGTAATCCTTAGAAACACGGAAGTGATCAAGAACACTAAGGTACAGTGTAATCTCACTCTGGAGGAGTTGTTAAAGGTAAAACCAGAATTGTGGAAACATGTAGCAAATCAATTCCTCGAGCTTGCTACTACGCCCTCACAAATAGGATCACGAAATAAGGCACCAGAGATACCCGTAGAAAAGATTGGAGATGTAAGCGAAGGAGAGGAAGGTAACACTTATCTTCCGATAACCCATCAGGGCTACACCACGAAAGCCATCTTAGATTCAGGAGCCCGAGTAGCCATAGCTACCACCGCTTTATGGAAGCGTTGGGGTAAGCCAACATTGAGACCTACCAGGATGAAGCTACAAATGGCTGACGGACATATAGAAAAACCATTAGGCTTACTAGAAGGCATATCTCTCACCACTTGTGGTGTAGAATTTGAGCATACTTTTGCCATTTGTGACTTTGCAAAAAATCATGCTTATGAGATGATATTGGGACGACCATTCATGCGTCAGTTGCAAATCGTACAAGATTGGGGAACTAATTCTTTGTACTTGCAACATTTAGGAGTGACTACCAAAGTCAATCTTAAAGACTATTCACATCGAGATGTACCCCCAATACAATGGAATACCATCCATAAGACTCAAGTAGAGACGGAATCCGTGCACTCATTAGAATCAGATCCTTCTTGGTTGCACGAGGACACTCATTTATGGATGTGTAAGGTAGCAAAACAAGAGGAAGAACGATTGGAAGCCAGGACCTTAGGTGCAGAACAACATCCAAGAACCCTTCAAGACCCAGCTTATGCACCTGTAGTATTTCCAGACGAAGAGTTTGAACCCCATGGTTGGGCAGAAATCCTAGCAACCATGGACGTAGCCATCAATGAAGAACAATGGACACCCCACTGTGACGAGGATGGCTATGACATTTCAGTTTTTACGATAGAGCCAATCATGTGCGATGCAGTTTTAGAAGAATTTGAACCGAGCACTGATGCATTTGAGGATGCGAGTGATTTTGATTTAGAATCAATTATCATGGACCCTCCATTTGCATTAGAGGAAGAATATTTTTTCGAAGTAGAAACTCACCCTCAGAAACAGGAAGAAGTTATGAATGATGTGAGAATAGCCACTCAAGTGACTAACAAGAGTGAAGGCAAGAAAAGAAAGAAGAAAGAAACCATGTCAGAAATAGAAGAATCTTTGTTTGAGGTTCCCGAGAACGAAAAGAAATATGAAATAGAAGATAGAAGAATCATGGTACGAATGCCTAATAGAAAGGCGAATGACGGACAAGTATATGATAACGAGAGAAAACCAAGAAAATAATAGTAGCCATAGAAGGAGAAGAAGAAAAGTGTACATACATAGGGCATGATTTGACGGAGGAAGAAGAAGAAGAATTAGTGGCCCTATTGCGCGAATATAGAGATGTGTTCGCTTGGAGTTACAAAGATCTGAAAGGAGTAGATCCAGATATATGTTCTCATAGAATCCCTATGACTCCAGATGCAAAACCGACAAAACAGAAACCGTACACGTACAATGATAACTACGCTGCGAAAATTAAAGAGGAGATAGATCGCTTGATAGAAGCAGGATTCATTTACGAAATTGAGCATACCGAGTGGGTATCTCCCATTGTGGTTGTGCCCAAGAAGAATGGGAAATTGTGTGTGTGTATTAACCTTAAAAAAGTTAATGCCGCCACGATTAGAGACAGTTATCCTCTTCCTATCACGGAACACTTATTGGAAAGAGTTGTGGGAAAGGAAGTTTACAGCTTCCTTGATGGATTCTCAGGCTATAATCAAGTAGCCATTGCTCCAGAAGATCAACACAAGACGGCTTTTTCCACTGAATGGGGCATATTTGCATTTCGTGTGATGCCATTTGGCTTTACAAATGCACCTGCCACTTTCCAGCGACTCATGTGTCATGTTTTTAAGGAATTCTTACGCAAGAGTTTGGAAGTTTATGTCGATGACATATGTGCTCATTCAAATGTAAGATAGACGCATATCCCAGAGTTAAGACAAATATTTGACAAATGTCGAGAATATCAGGTTTGTTTGAACCCAGACAAATGTGTTTTCATGGTCAGACAAGGCAAAATTCTAGGACACATTGTGTCAAAAAATGGAATTTCTACAGACGAAGAAAAAGTGAAAGTAATTGCAGAATTACCTAGAACAACTAACGTGAAAGAGGTACAGGCATTTATGGGCCATTGCGGTTATTATAGGAGATTCATACACATGTATGCAATCATAGCCAAGCCTTTGTACTCTCTTTTAACCAATTTTGAATGGACAGATGAATGTGAAAATTTATTCAATGAACTTAAACGACACTTATGCTCATATGGCTCGTTTAGTTTCCTCCTTGGTAGCAATCTCTAGCACAGTGGCCAAGCTTTCCAGATATGTAACATCCTCTGCCATCTTGATTCTTGTTTTGTTGATGTTGTCCCCCTCTTCCTCTTGTTCTTCCTCTACCTCTTTGTGATGATGTGCCTTGGACATGTCCTTAATTGCTTGAGTGATCTTTCCTTCCTCCAAACCTTCCTTTTCCCCTTTGATTAACTGCATAAAAAACTTGTGCATCCTTGCTTTTAGTTGAACTTCCACCTATGTTCATCTCTTCGGTGACCATGAGAGCAACCAATTGCTCGAAATCGAGAAGATTATCCCTTACATATATTGAAGTGGTAAAGGGTTTCCATTTATCATCATCCCTTAAACCATTGACAATATAAGCCACAAGATTGTCATTGTTTATGTGGCTTTCGATGGATCCCAATGCATCTGACAATTCCTTGACCTTAAGTATGCAGTCATTTATGCTACTCCCTTAGCTCTTTCTAAGATTGTTGAGCTCATTCTTGAGTTGAATCTTCCTTTCTTTGGTGCTTGTTGAATATAGCATCTCAAGTTTTTACCATACCTTCATACTTGAATCCATGTCTTGGATATGGCCAATCATGGTATTGCTAATGTGTTGGGAAAGGATAAAGATAACCTTCATCTCTTTCATTCTGTTCCCTAAAGGCTCTTCACTGGTCATTGGTTGGATTTTCATCCAAGCTAGGTCTTGGTTCACTTCCATTAATCAATCCCCAAAGGCTCTTGCCCATAAGGTATTTGGAGACCCTAAATCTCCATGGTTGATAGTTGCCCTTATCTAACTTTTCAATTTGAGTGTTGAAGTCGCCCATCTCTAGTCATTGCTACTTGGTCTAACCCTTGGCTAAAGCTCCAATGTGTGTGAAATGCAAATGAGGCTATGAAGCTACCTTAATCCAAAGCTTTCCTTAGATTGACACCTTCCACGCTTGAAAGTTTGCGTAGAATAGCTCCCTCGTGATGTAAGCTACCGTGAACATAGTTTTGTTGATGCAAATCTTCAACCACCAACTCTAAGAGGTCTTTTTTCTTATATTGGATGTCTCCAAGATGCCAAAATCCTCTGATACCACTATTGGGGGAAGTATCTCAACCCCTGTGCAATGATTAAGCGTGAATAACCTCCATAGGTAACCTTCTTTGACCTCTGCACACCAAAAATGTTCTTTCTAATAGTATATGCAAAGAGCTCTATTGACATTTTGTGGACCTATAGAAGACATCAAGATCTTTCCACAAAACAAATTTCACTCCAAATGGATGCTTACATAAGAGAAATAATGTCCACAAGATGAGCTAGTTGAATTCTCACAGCTGCTAGTCAAACAAAGACCTCGTTTCACTCCAGCAAGCTTTCCCCAGAGAATATACAGAGAATGAATCTCAAACTACCTTTAACTCACTCTAATAGCCACCTGATGATACCAAAATCATAGCAAGTGGATAAATAGAGAAGGAGAACTAGCCCTTACAACACAAAGAAAAATATTTCCAACACAACCTACACACAGAGAGGGATATCAATCACCCAACTTCACTAAAATGAATGTATGTCCCAGATTACTTATAGAATGCTCCAGATAATTGGTGAACATAAAGTAAACTTCAATAACTATCCAATGAGACAAGAATTACATCAAATGGATACATAATGAGGGAGAATCAATGCAAAGAACTCATGGATAGAGAGTTGCACAATCTTAATCCAAACCTTACTGCTCTAGCAAAATTTATAGTAGTTCCAATCACAATCAAACCTTACTGCGCTAGCAGAATTTATAGTACTTCCAATCACAATCACTTGGATAATCTTGTTCCAAGTTTGATCGTTTCTTGTTGATCAGACAATAGTGACAAAGGATTTTGGTCTTTATCTTAATCTCTTTTATTTATCTACAAAACATAACAACCTACCCTAGGGATTCCTACAATTCTTCCCCTCCACTCAAGTCTAAACATCCACACATGCTTTTCTATTTCCAAATCATTGTAATCTCTTTAAGAGTTGATACATTGTTTGGTTATACATCCACAAGACTTAAGTACCATTGTCCATTGTTTGGGGCTTACTTGGAAGCTAATTCATTTATCTCTCTTTATTTACTCTAATTTGACCCCACATAGTTTTTTCATTCTTAAAATATATAACCCCCTAGATGGTTTCTAGCTAGTTTGTATGATTGTTATCACTACCAAGTTTTACTTTAATGGTTAACATTGAACCCTCTTGGAATGGACCTAGATAAAAAAGGTACTTATCCACACATTTGCTTTTTTACTTTACCCTTATGTTTTCTATTAAGAAGTTCTCACTCTACATTTGGTGAAAGAATTGTAGTTTCACTATCATAGAAATTTTTCATGACATTCATCTTTCATGTATCCGTTGCATTTTTAGGTTTTTTTCTAAGTGTTGTGTTAGAGCGTATTTATTCTTTTTCCTACATGTAGTATACTTTTCATTTCTTCAAATGGTACATAAATATTCATATGCCAACATGTTGCATCTATGGGAACAACAATGAAATCAATGGTGAAGACTGTGCATGTGCATATGCACATGCATCCACCCATATGCATGCCCTGTGCATTTGTTCCCTCACCCAAATAATAAATACATCAAGTTGGAGTTTGAGAATACATCCATGCGGTTCCTCTATGGATGAACCCTTATAAAAAAATACATGCGCTTATAATTCATGCAATTATAATAAGAACTAGTTCAAACTAAACTTAGAAGTGATTCCATAGGCTTGTAGGACCTAGAAATCATCTAAGTACTTTCTCACTAGGTTTACAAGTGAAAGAATGCCAAGAGAATTTCCAATAAGTTTTTGATTCCATATTCAATTTATCGAAACATAGCAATTGAACATTGTTTCCTTGCATTGAAAAGTCAAAACTTGGCTTTGATACAAAGTTAGAAACCACTCGGCATACATGTGAGAAAATAACCTACGATTCTCCACCCAACTGGTCATTCTATAGATTTTTAGAATGAAGGTGACCTTAAGAGTTAAGTAGAGTCCACATGTGCATGTGCATAGAGTCCACATATGCATATGCAACCTCCATCACTACTTTAGGACCTACAACTAGACTCCCACTAGAGTAACCTTATGCTAAATGAACTAACCACTTGACATAAGACTTAATGAACTTAATTATAATTCATGCAATTATAATAATTTGAGCAATAAGAACTAGTTCAAACTAAACTTAGAAGTGATTTTCACTTCTCCCTAATGGATTCCATAGGCTTGTAGGACCTAGAAATCATCTATGTACTTTCTCACCAGGTTTGCAAGTGAAAGAATGCCAGGATAATTTCCAAGAAAGTTGTTGATTCCATATCCAATTTATCAAAACATAGCAGTTCAACATTGACGTTTCTTTGTATTAAAAAGTCAACTCTCCTAACCCCCAAGTCCCATGGTCAAAATTTTGGCTTTCATACAAAGTTAGAAACCACTGGGCATACACATGAGAAAATGACCTACGATTCTCCACCCAACCAGTCATTCTATAGATTTTTAGAATGAAGGTGACCTTAAGAGTTAACTAGAGTCCACATGTGCATGTGCATAGAGTCCACATATGCATGTGCCTCCCTCATTGCTTGAGGACCTACAACTAGACTCCCACTAGAGTATCCTTATGTTAAGTGAACTAACCACTTGACATAAGCCTTAATGAACTTAATTATAATTCATGCAATTATAATAATCTGATCAATAAGAACTAGTTCAAACTAAACTTAGAAGTGATTCACTTCTTCCTAGTGGATCCCATAGGCTTATGGGACCTAGAAATCATCTATGTACTTTTCTTGCTAGGTTTGCAAGTGAAAGAATGCCAAGAGAATTTCCAAGAAGTTGTTGATTCCATATCCAATTTATCAGCACCTTCTCCCTTACATAGTGGTAGTGGACCTCTATGTGCTTGCTCCTTGCATGAAACATAGGATTGCTTGCCAAGTAAATACTTGACATGTTATCGCCGTATATAGGGATGGTTCCAACTTGCACTCCAAGATCAACCAAAAGCTTTTTAATCCACATTGCTTCACATGTGGCAAAAGCTAATCCTCTATATTCAGCCTCCATAGATGAAAGTGCAACAGTAGGTTGTTTCTTTGAACTCCATGTGATAGCTTTGCTTCCTATCATGAACACATAAGCTGAGGTTGATCTTCTATCTTCCTTTGAACCTACCCAGTCAGCATCACCAAAGCCTTTGACCTGTAGTTCTTCATCAAACTTGTAAAACAAAGCATGATTAACTGTATGATTTATATATCTCAACACTCTCTTGGCTGAATTTAAGTGTTCACTTGTCAGGGTTTGCATAAACTGAGAAAGTACACCAACAACATAAGACAAATCAGGTCTTGTAATGTTTGCATAGATCAATGATCCTACAATGCTTCTGTATGTCGTTACATCTTCCAATGGTTCTCGATCATTTGAACAAATCTTTGTATTTATGTCCATGGGTTGAGTGAGTGGTTTGCATTCACTCATTCCAAATCTGAAAAGAACATCCAACAAGTACTTCCTTTGCATCAAGTAGATGCCACTCTTTCCATAAACAACTTCAATTCCTAAAAAATATTTCAGCTCTCCAAGATCTGAAATTTTAAACTCCTTACCAAGCTTCCTTTTGATATCTTTAATCCCTATAACATCATTTCCTGTTATGATGAGGTCATCGACGTATATGCAAATATATACCTCTCTATTTTCTTCCTTCTTCATGTACAACGAAGGATCTGCACTACTTGGGTTGTATCCACACTTAGTTAGATACTCTACCAATCTCTGATTCCATGCTCTTGGTGCTTGCTTCAAGCCATAAAGTGCCTTCTTCAACCTGCAAACAAAATCTGGATGGTTTTCATCTTCAAATCCAACCGGTTGACTCATGTATACCTCTTCTTGTAGTTCTCCATTAAGAAAGTCATTTTTGATGTCGAGTTGATATAATGGCCATCTCCTTGAAGCACCAATTGCTATTAAGGTTCTGATAGTTCCCATCTTTGCAACAGGGCTGAAAACTTCATCATAATCTATGCCTTGTGTTTGTTTAAATCCTTTGGCAACTAATCTAGCTTTATATCTAGCTAGAGAACCATCAGCATTTCTCTTTACTTTAAACATCCATTTGTTTGGAACAATCTTCATACCTTCTTTCTTTCGCACTAGCTCCCCATGTGTGATTATCTTTGAGAGCTTTGATCTCCTCTTTCATAGCTTGCTTCCATTCCTTTTGTGTGCAAGCTTCTTCATATGTCTCAGGCTCTTTGTCTTTGATAACCTGCATCATGTATGCGAAATGTGTCGCCATAAAACTATCATAGCTCAACCTTTGAGTTGGATACCTTGTCCTTGAAGATCTTCTTTCATTGCCTTTAGAGAGTTGCTTCTTTAACCTATTTAGCTTTACAATCGGAGTGATTACCTCTTCATATTCTTCTTCACTTGCATCTACCTCACTGTTTGGAGTAGCACTTGCCTCTTTGGCTCTACTATGAGCTGAATTTGGAGACAAAGAATGACTCCCCCTCCATGTTGAACATTCTTCATTTGATGTAGATGCCTCTGGACCTGAAGCCTTTGTGCTTGATTGTTGAACTTCTCTTTGATTTTTTCCTGCATAATCATCACAATCTTCTTCAAGAATCTTTTCCTTTCCTTTATGTTCATACCATGGTCTTAGTTCGTCAAAGACCACATCTCGCGAGACTCTTAATTCATTTGTTCTAGGGTTGTAACACTTGTATCCTTTTTGCTCCGTTGAGTAGCCGATGAAAATGCATTTTTCTAATCTTGGTTCCATCTTTGTTCTAACTTCTTGTGGAACATGAACAAAGCAAACACATCCAAACACTTTGAGGTGTGTAACATCAGGTTTCTTACCGGAATATACCTCTTCTGGAGTCAAGTGATGTATTCCCGATGTTGTGCACCTATTCATCAAGTAAATGGTGGTTGTGGTAGCTTCATCCCAATAGTACAATGGTACCTTCATCTCCTTGAGCATGCATCTTGCAATTTCAGCAATTTGCCTATTTTTCCTCTCAGCTACTCCATTTTGTTGTGGTGTATACCTACAAGTGAATTGCCTTTTGATTCCATTCTCTTGTAGAAAATCTGAAAATTCTTTGGAGAAGTATTCTCCTCCACCATCGGACCTTAAGGTTTTGATAGACGTTCCTGTTTCCTTTTCAACTTCACCTTTGAATCTTTTGAATATAGAAACCACCTCTGATTTTTGCTTCATACAAAACAGCCATACCTTTCTTGAGTGATCATCAATGAAGGTGACAAAAAATCTATTATCAGCCATTGATGCCTCTTGGGTTGGTCCCCATACATCCATATGTATCAAGTCCAAGACGTTTGGAGCCACATAATTGCTCCTCTTGAATGGCTACCTTGTTTGCTTTCCTAGTTGACAAGCTTCACATAACTCATGTAGTCCAATGCTATTAAATTTTGGAAGACCTCTTACCACTTCATGTTTGCTCATGTCCTTCAACTTTGGAATGTTGATGTGTCCTATTCTTTTGTGCCATAAGTCCAGCTCTGAAATCTTCTTGTTCCCACATTGAATGTACATGACCTTTCCATGTGGATGTTGGACATCCAAAGTGAACATCCTTCCTTCTCTTCTACCTCGAGCAATGACCTTGAAGCCTTCCTTTGGATTCTTTATGAAGCACCCATTCTCATTGAATATGACATGATAACCCTTCTCTACCATTTGTCCTACTGAAATCAAGTTCTTTGAAATTGTAGGAACATGAAGAACATTAGATAGTACCTTTGCTCTACTTGTATCTCCAAGCCTTATATCTCCAACATGTTCAATCATGTGTTGAGTATCACCACCCGTTTCAACACATCCTTTTCCACTTGGTACCTGTAGATTAGTGAACAAACTTCCTTAGCATGACATATGGTTACTACAACCTGAATCAATGTACCATTTTTTGTCATCTTCACAAGAGTTTCTATACTCATGTCTCATTGCAAGTAGTGTGTCCTTGCTTCCTTCACTTGAGGTGCTTGCATAGTTGCTTGGTTCCTTTGATTGCCTCCATTTGGTCTTCCATTCTTGAGCCAACAATCACTAGCATAGTGTCCTACTTTACATAAAACAGTTCGGAAATGATGTGTTGAGATTTAACAAATAATGTATAAGTTTCTATTCCAAGAGTTTATACACCTTAAGCCCAAAGACTGTGCAGACTGCTGCATTTCTCCCCTTCCCTACACCTTGGGGTATTTCTGTACATTTATTATCTCTTTAAAAAGCATATATGTATTTGCTCAGAAAATAAACATGAATAATCTTGCTAGTCATATCCCAATCAGGATTGATCCTGGTGCTACCCTTACAACAATAACTGTAAGCAGAGCAAGAAACTTCGGCATAACACTGCAAAGAAATAGCGGAAGACTATTGAGCATTGTGTATGCATACGTGCATAAAGACTTTTTTTCAAAAATCATGGGAACTTCCATATCATGATCCTAGAGTCTAGTACAAAAAAATTGAACATCACCTTTCCAGAAGGCCACACTGATGCAATCGCACAAAACCTGCCTGGAACCTCTTCAAACTTGGCTTCACTTGTGAGTCCATTATAAGAAACAACATTCTCTGGGAAACACTTAATTTCTGAGATGTCCAAAACATCACGGTCTTGAGTATACAAGAAAACCTACAGAGAAGCAGCATGTTACACAAATCGATTCAGCCAAAGTTTTACCAAAAGAGAAACATATCTGACAACTTCAA
Source organism: Ceratopteris richardii (assembly GCA_020310875.1). Taxonomy (NCBI): domain Eukaryota; kingdom Viridiplantae; phylum Streptophyta; class Polypodiopsida; order Polypodiales; family Pteridaceae; genus Ceratopteris; species Ceratopteris richardii. The sequence continues at coordinate 89,205,646 of CM035420.1, forward strand.
CCACAAACCCAATAAAAATAGGAATACGATTATTGAATCCTTTAAAAGACATAAGCTGAGAGTTTACTGATATAAACTCTTATGTTTGCTTGAAGTTGTTGAGATGATGGGCATGCAGCTACAATTTCTTGGGTAACCGGATATCGATTCTTGTTTCCTTTCTATTTCGAGGTTGAAATACACAGCAATGTATAACCATGGCTTTGGCCATATAAGTGAAACCCGAAACCGATGCCTGATTACAAATTCAAGGTTACAATTTGTAGCATTGTTTTCCCATCGCTTCCCCCATATTAAGTAAATGGTTCAATTGACCACATTGTCAAATCAATGCCATAATGGTTCTCGGGTATTGTTAAAAAAAGTAATCGCGAGCCAGTAGATGATTGTCCGCATGGAAGCGTATGTGTGCTACCACACGTGCTTTTACATTGCGTTGATGCATTGAACCATATATAATCACGGTCCGCTACCTTGGCACTGCACGCAAACAATTGTGTTATGTATGCAACCTGCATAATGGACCCTAACTGGCCGGATCCTATGAGAGGGATATACCAAAGAAGGGAGACTTACGCACACAAGATCCGAGGCAGAGAGACATGCGGAAAGCATGGAAGACTGCGGCATCCAGATAGCGGCATCCAGATAGCGGCACCAAAGTCCCCATCACGGGAGTCCACCTCAACTACATGAAAGACTGACGAGGGCAATGTTGAACCGCCAGACACCTCAGGGGTGCGGGATACAACAGGTGTACGAGGACTAGAATCTGACGCTCCTGCCTTAAGAGAGCGCCGCCTGACCTTGGAGCCACTGCCTGGGGTCGACATTTTGCATGCAAACACCTGCCTGTGTGAGGAATTTGTTTAGTGTGAAAATAATAGATACTTAGTAGCGTCTACTACTTCACAAGTATATTGAAAAGGTCTGCATCCTGCGATTCCTATATAATCAATTTCTATTTCCGAACATTTCGAGATTTCCTCTCTCTACAAATGCACTATTAATTTTCAGCGGACCAAATGATCTCTTACGAATCCATAACATAATCAATGTTCATCTTCGAATGTTGGAACAATTGCTCTCTCTATTTTTTAGCGAGTAGACTAGAGGAATGTTGGAATAATTTCTTTCTTTACTTTCTATGTTCTTCCCGTGCCTTGTGGGATTTGGGGAGTAGACTAGAGGAATGTTGGAATAATTTCTTTCTTTACTTTGTATGTTTTTCCCGTGCATTGTGGGATTTGGGGGTCTCATGGGTGCTAGACGGTTCATCTGTATAGTTGTTTCTTTTATTTTAATTAAAGTTCGAGAGAGTAGGCTATTGCTAAACTTCCTTTTATTAAAGAAAAAAAATCCTCTCTCTACTAGGCATCCAAATGCATTACTGACTTTCATCGGGCCAAATGAACTTTGGGAATGTTAATAGTGCCATAAAAGTAATATGTGAAGGTGAACGGTTATTCAAATCAATTCGTATCACCATTTTCAAGTGGTATGAAGGATTCAAACATAAGGGAATTAAAAGTGTTGAAATTCTATGTATGTATGTATGTTTGTATCTATATGTACGCATGTATATATGTATATATGTGAGTGTGTATGTACATATGTATATATTTATGTATGTATGTAAGTACGTATGTAGTATGTATGTATGTATGTTACATGTATGTATGTTGCATGTATGCATTATGAAGTAGCTTGAATAAGATTAAGATCGATAACATTAGAATCTTTTGAGCAATACAACATATAAGTTTAGTCTAGTGGTTAAGTCTCACCGATGGCAAGGAAGAGGCCTTGGGTTCATCCACGATGGAGAACAAGAGAAGAGAGTTCTTTTCCCATGAGCTCTAAAGCCTTTATGAAGCACCCAATCGAGCTAAGTTGAGTTAATTAAGTTCATTAAGGCTTATGTCAAGTGATTAGTTCACTTAACATAAGGATACCCTAGTGGGAGTCTAGTTGTAGGTCCTAAAGCAATGATGGAGGTTGAACATGCATATGTGAACTCTATGCACATGCACATGTGGACTCTAGTTAACTCTTAAGGTCACCTTCATTCTAAAAATCTATAGAATTACCGGTTGGGTGGAGAATTGTAGGTCATTTTCTCACATGTATGCCCAGTGGTTTCTAACTTCACGATCAAATCTTCCAGGCCTTCGCAGAGCTGGGTCAATTGTCTCTATCCTGTTAGTTGCAGCAATGACTAGCACACCTTGCAGACCTTTGTCACCACCATCCATGATTGTTAAAAGAGTGGACACTATGCATTGCCCAAGGTGTTCAGAGCCCTCTGTACGTTGAGGTGCAATGGCATCCAGTTCATCTATGAACACCTTTTGAAATCTCTTAGTACCATGCTATTAAAGCAGAAGCATAAATTAAACACTTATAACTTATGCCAACATCCGATTACCACTGTAGGAGCCACAGAAGAAGCTGCTGCAAAAAGTGCTCTAAGAGATGCTTCACTCTCTCCATAATATTCACTAACAATCTCAGGTCCATCTAGAGGAGAGAACTTTACTCCAGCTTCGTTAGCACAAGCATGAGCAAGAGTTGTCTTTCCTGTACCAGGGGGCCCATAAAGAAGAACACCACGAGTAGGCTGCAATCCCAATCTGGCAACATCAAATAACTATACCTTAAAATGATTGCACAAAATCAGCTCATGCACATCACAAGACCATTTGTAGAAGATGTAATAAGACACCTTCGAAATACCTCAATAAGCGCTCAGGACACAGAAGTGAAAATTCAATGATCTCCTTCAGTACATAAATTTGCTCAGAAAGACCTCCAAGAGTAGAATATTGCAACCTCCCTGGAGGCATGTCAAAATGCTCTTCTGAAGATTTGTCTGGTTTAGTATTGGTCTGTGCACCACTCGTATTGCTTTCAACAGACGACATAGAAAGTTCAAAATTGATTCAAGTCTTATTCCCAATATAAAATGGAGTGAGTGAATATCTCTCTGTTGGAACTTTGCCATCCATGGCTTCAGAACCTGGTTCATTGACATTTGCTGCTACTATTTCAGACTGTCCTTTGCCATTGACAACTTCAAAAATATAATCATGCCCACATATACTAATGCAAACACAATTTCCAATAAGCAAATAGCGCCTATTAAGAATCCACCCAGCAAGATGTTCTAGCAGTTCAGAAGCTCTATTGTTCTTGTCTCCAAAAATTGATGCTAATGGAAGATTCGCGTGTGAGCCCATGGCTGGCTCACTGGTGTCTCTGCCTAGAGATGAATTCAATGTTGCTCACTTCCTTCTCTTCTGCAACACAACTGCCTCAACTTGCATATCTTCTATGTTCTTCAGCTGCTGGGTTCCAAGAGAAGAGATTGATGCAGAAGAACTCCATGCACTCACCGTACTGACATTTGAATCCATTGAGCATAGTCTCAGAAATAGCTCATTGCATTCCACAACATTAACTTCTGGTGGTTGACTGCTTCCACTTCTTGCTCCTTTACAAATGTCAAGCTTTGAATAAGTAAATGGTTGGATTACCACCTCTGATGACTGCAAGCAGCCTAGGGCATAAGCTAAGTGCTTTGAAACTGTAACTCCCTCTTTCATCTGCAAAGAAACCAAAGCAACATATAAGGATGACGATTTAATCTTTGGCAATTACAAGCTAATAATAGCTCCAGTATAATAACAACAAAAAAATTAAACAAACTTCTCCTTGAATCCTCTTTTGAAGACTCCAAAGGTCAGAAAAAGGACCTTAATATCTGCATATACGACCTTGAGGTTTTACCCACCAAACAATACTTATAATAAGATACTATTTTCCTCAATAATGGGCCCTCAAACTGTATGCATTATGTTAAAAAATGCTCATTAATCACCAAGCAGTCCAACATTAGGCATTTGATTATCAAAGATACATGAAGTTCAATATCATCAGTGATAGATGAGGTTCAATGATTCCAAGGATCATGGACCAGCTCATGATAAGAACAGATTAAGTTATACATAAAACAGTTCGGAAATGATGTGTTGAGATTTAACAAATAATGTATAAGTTTCTATTCCAAGAGTTTATACACCTTAAGCCCAAAGACTGTGCAGACTGCTGCATTTCTCCCCTTCCCTACACCTTGGGGTATTTCTGTACATTTATTATCTCTTTAAAAAGCATATCTGTATTTGCTCAGAAAATAAACATGAATAAGCTTGCTAGTCATATCCCAATTAGGACTGATCCTGGTGCTACCCCTACAACAATACTGTAAGCAGAGCAAGAAACTTCGGCATAACACTACAAAGAAATAGCGGAAGACTATTGAGCATTGTGCATGCCTACGTGCATAAAGAATTTTTTTCAAAAATCATGGGAACTTCCATATCATGATCCTAGAGTCTAGTACAAAAAAATTGAACATCACCTTTCCAGAAGGCCACACTGATGCAATCGCACAAAAGCTGCCTGGAACCTCTTCAAACCTGGCTTCACTTGTGAGTCCATTATAAGAAACAACATTCTCTGGGAAACACTTAATTTCTGAGATGTCCAAAACATCACGGTCTTGAGTATACAAGAAAACCTACAGAGAAGCAGCATGTTACACAAATTGATTCAGCCAAAGTTTTACCAAAAGAGAAACATATCTGACAACTTCAACCACAAACCCAATAAAAATAGGAATACGATTATTGAATCCTTTAAAAGACATAAGCTGAGAGTTTACTGATATAAACTCTTATGTTTGCTTGAAGTTGTTGAGATGATGGGCATGCAACTACAATTTCTTGGGTAAGCAGACAAACTCCCTCCCAAACACAATGTCATTCCATAAAAATTTGAGAACATAGATGAAGGCCGAAAGGTAAGAAATGTTTGCTGTGTGTTGCTCTAGCACAATGGTGAGAACCACGTTAAGAAGCTCCACCTCCTTAATGTCAATCTGCGGAAGAGGTAGGAGTGATATGAAGATCGTGAATATGAGATGAAGTGAGAGTGGAGGTGAGAAGCATAGAGATGCACACACACACAACGAAGAGACAAGCAAGACACAATGGAAGGTGAGAAATCAACTCTATTACTCAAGAACACTCTTTACAAGCTCAAAATAGCTCTAAGCTCTTCTCTACTCACACAAGCTAACCTCAAAAATGAGCTCTTTAGCTCTTTTTAGAGTTTCTAGACTAGTTTTGACCGGTTTCACATCTTGTGACCAACATAGTTAAAAATTAGGTCCTAGATGCTATTTGGAAGGGTAAACGGTGTCTAAAAATAACCAAAATTGATACGCTCATTCTACCTAAGCTCCTCAAGCTCGAGGACTCCTCAGCTTGCACAAAATGGAGCTAGAAATTAAGAAAAGGGTTTTTTTCTATATTACATATGTTACAATAGTGATAAAAATCATTGTTGGAGGTTTCTGAGAAGTATTTTTAAAACATGATTCTTTGAAAAAAGATTCCACTGGCTCCCTACTCTGTTGTTACATGCTTCCGCGTCTTCTATGCCTCTAGCTGCTTCCAACACCCCCCTCCCTCTCGCTTCTGTCGTCCCTGACAGAACCTGGTTGTGAGGTATGCCGGATATAGTTCTGTAGGAGGTCTTGAGCGAGGGTGTGCTCGGAGATACGAATGCCTCGGCCCAAGTCTGCGTCGAGTTTCTCCCAGTCTATTGGTTGCGGTTCACCTGATGGCGGGAGGTTATAGTGTGTGGAATAGACCATTCGTTCACAGGCAAATAAGTGTAATAAATGTGTAGGCCTACTTATGAATACCTCTGAATGGTATTCCCAGAAGCCGGTTGTGAACATCTCTTCAAATGTCTACTTGTAGCACGCCAGTACGTACTTTATTCTACAATGCCAGGCATAACACACCCATAGCGATGGCGTTGTACTCATATCACATACCAGATCGAAATTGCCATGCTCAAAGCCCGGGGTGTTTACATGAGGTGCCTTGATACGACGGAAGACTTTAAAAACCATTTGCATTAGGTCAAAGATTTTGACCGTCCTGTGCGCCGCTATATCATCCATATGTTTTAGTCTAGGGAGCCAGTGGCGAATTGTAGCCATCATGTAGCCGACAGTTGGTAACTCGATGGGCGGCTTAAAATAGGGGTAATTCAACCAATCCTGGCACTGCTTATTGTTTTGTACCTTAATAGCAAAGGCTGTCCAGGAGCGGCGTCGTGGTACTGGTCCCCAACACGGGTTGTACTTCAGATGCAAAGGTGCCTTTACCCATGTACTCATCATTTCTGGATACGTCTGTAGTAAATCTTTCCGCCACTCTGGTTGATAGATCTCTCCTTGCTGTGCATCGAGTGTTAAATCATCCTCCTCGAATTGAGTCGCATGCGATGGTTTTTTACCTGTTTCTTTCTCAATGGCTAACTGGTATTCGGCCATTAACATAAAAGATGGTTTATACTGTAGCTCATGCCCAGATATGTATCGTCGCGGGGCCAAATGAGCAAAGAATGGAGACTGTAAAATTCTTTCTTCTATCATCGCCATGGCATGTAATTGTGCCTCTACTCTAGCTGAGTGTGTTGTTCCAAGTTCCTCAATTGTCTTCATCCACGCGGGGGTCGGGAGTTCGTAAGTCATCTGGCCTTCAGCCGTGACTCGTCCGCCTGGGATGGGTTGTGGCTCGTATGCCTCTTCAAACGTTTCCTCCATCGGGATGGTGACAGTTTCTTCTTCAGCTGGTAACTCTGGTGGGGAATTTGGCCTTGGTGGTGCTTCATATACTGCGATCCTTGATTCAAGATTTGATACCTGGGCCCGTAATACGTTGAGTTCCTCTAAGATGTTAGGAGAGGGGTCCCTAGGTGCTGGTATGTCTTGGTGTGCCGGTGCTCGTAACTGGAGTAATTTATGATCTTCTTTGAGTTTCTGTAACTCCTCGTTCATGCGGTCATATTCATCTAGCAGTCTTACATGATCTTCTAGCAGCATCCTCATCGAGTCTGAGGGAATGGCTTTGAACCGGCTAGGACTGAGTGGTTGGTCTGGGTGGTGGAAGCTTCTTCTAAGTTTTCTCAGTTCTGGTCCTGTAAGCGCTGGTTTTCTTCTTTTGCTGCTGCTAGATGTCTTCTGAGTAAGCCCATGTTTCGTGTTAGCGTTGCATTGCGGACTGTCTGAGCTCTTAATAAGTTATCCAAGTCAGCAGTGGCTTCCTTGGTCTTTTCTTCGCTTTCTAGTTCTAATTTATGATAGGCCTCTCGTAATTCTTGGTATCGGCTGTTCAGTGAGGCGTTCTCAATAGACAATAAATTAAGCTGCGACTGTAAGTCATTGGTTGTCCTCTGCAGCTGCTGATAATTATCGCCAAGAGATGTGAACTCATCTCTTACTTGCATCATACACATGAACTGTAAGACAATAGTTACGCAATATAATACAGGAGCAATAGCAGAGAAGATAACAGATATAGGAGAATCTCAACAATTTTCTACTAGCAGCAAGTACAAAGATGATGACGTTGTCCACCCGTGTGCTCTCAAGGTAGAGCTTAAATGGTGATCTAGACAACTCTAGATAGGGAGATACAAGGTAGAGGTATGCTGGCTCAACTCGGTATCTTAGGTAGTGTAGAAGTCATGTATATATAGGATCATGGGTGGCCTGCCATGGACGGCTATACATGGGTGGTAGAGCGTGGGCGGCCACCGCCCGCATAATTGCCATACACGGCTTAGACTGGTTGAACCGACCTAACAAATATAAATGATTTCTGACTCTGACAGGGAATATTCCATGGAATATTCCCTTTACCGTCGCGCCGGGGGCGCTGCCCCCGGACCCCCACCAGGGGGCCAGCGCCGGGGTTGCTCATCGCTGCCCCGGACCCCACAATTGGGGACCCAGGTAACTCCCTTTCCTTATAATATCTTACATGGTCCAATATGACCTTCATCCAACATTCAAGTTGGGATTCCCATCAATTGGGTAATGCACGCTTGGCTTCTCCTCATAAAGGGGGCCTTACAAAATGTGCATACAATCATGAGGGGTAGACACTGATCATATACTAACACCCCCCCTCAATGTTTACCGATGATAAATCAAGTAGGTCTCAGTCCTATGCCCATCTGTTGAAGATGCTTGTTGAGCTGCTCTCTTCCAAGTGCTTTAGTGAATATGTCAGCACAATTTGCCTCTGTTGGGCAATATTCTAGCTCCACAATTTCATCTTCAATTAGCTCACGAATGTAATGGTACTGTACTTCTATGTGCTTGGTGCGAGCATGAAATACTGGGTTCTTTGCAATAGCCATACAACTTTGATTATCACACTTGAGTACAATTGGCATATTTGATGGAAAGCCTATATCTGCAAGAATTCTCCTTAACCAGACTGCCTCACAAGAAGCAAAACAAGCTGCTTTGTACTCTGCTTCAGTGGAGGAGAGTGCGAGAGTTGGTTGCTTCCTACTTACCCAAGAAAATATTCCTGAACCAAGTGAGAAACAATATCCAGAAACTGATTTTCTAGAATCACAATCTCCAGCCCAATCTGAATCACAATATCCTTGGAGTGTATCACCTGTGGTATACAAAATACCAAAATCCAAGGTTCCTGCAATGTACCTTAGAATTCGCATTCCAGCATTCCAGTGACTCTCCTTAGGTTTGTTGGAAAACCTGCTTAACACTCCAACAGCATAGCAAATGTCTGGTCTAGTGTTGCACAGAAAAATAAGACTTCCAACGAGCTTCCTATACTTCTTAGCATCTACATCAGGCATGTTATCATCCATAGATAGCTTATGATTTACCTCCATAGGTGTGCTAGTTGGTTTGCAGTCCATCATTCCAAATGCCTTGAGAATTTCTTTGGAATATTTTTGTTGTGAGATGAAAATGCCATCCTTCCTTTGCCATACTTCAATTCCCAGACAAAAATGGAGTAGACCTAAGTCTGTCATTTCAAACTCAGTTCCCAAGCTGATCCGAGTTTGATTGATGAGTTCCTGATGATCTCCTGTAATGATCAAATAATCTACATATACAATGACAACAACTAGCTTGCTATTCCTTTTCGTTACATACAAGTTAGCATCAGAAGTACTTCTTTCAAAACCCATATTTTTGAAAAAATGATCTATTCGTTGGTACCAAGCCCGTGGAGCTTGCTTAAGTCCATACAAAGCTTTCTTCAACCTGCAAACTTTATTTTCTGAATTGGGCACCTCAAAACCTGGTGGTTGAGATACATATACCTCCTCCTTGAGGTGACCATTCAAAAATGCAGATTTGACATCCATCTGGAAAATAGGCCAAGACTTTTGTGCAGCTACTGCAAGTACCGTCCGAATAGTTGTCATGCGTGCTGTTGGTGCAAAAGTTTCTTGAACATCAAATCCTTCAATCTGTGAAAAACCCTGTGCAACTAATCGTGCCTTATACTTTTCTAATGTTCCATCAGCTTTATACTTAGCTTTCCAAATCCATTTAGTACCTATTACCTTCTTCTTTGGTGGCAAGTCGACTAGATCCCATGTATCATTTTTGAGTATACTATCATACTCAGACTGCATTGCCGCTCTCCAATCTGGATCATCAATGGCTTCTTCAATGGTGGTAGGTTCCTTTATCGAACCCATGATATCTGCCATTAGAGCCATGTTAACAATGTGTTCTGAGGCTCTTCTTTGCTCCTCTATTCTCTTTGATCTTCGTAATCCATCCGATGATGATTCTGGTACATCTACATGTGGATTGTGATCATCAAAGAGCTGTTGTGCCCACTTCGGTAGTGGCTTACGCTGTGCAGCTACAACTGGTTGGCTTTTTATTGAGGAAATTTCTCCATTAGATGTTTCCTCCTCCTCAACTTTAACCTGTCTTTTGATAGGCACAAGGTGAGATATTTCTCCGCTTGATGAGATAGTAGATTTACCTTTATCTTCTACTAAGTGTGGTCGTTCATCAAACACCACATCTCGGTTGACAAAAATCTTCCTTGCCTCAGGATCCCATAACCTGTATGCTTTAGACTCTTCACTATATCCTAGGAAGACACACTTTTTGCTTTTTGAATCCAACTTTGATCTTGTTGAATCAGGAATATGTGCATAACAGAAACAACCAAAAATTCTAAAATGCAAAACTGAAGGCTTTTTACCAGAATATGCTTCTTGAGGAGTCATCCCCTTCAGTGCTTTTGTGTAGCTTTGATTGAGGATGTAGACTGCTGTATTGATTGCTTCTGCCCAGAATGAATCAGGCATGTCTTGAGCCTTCAACATACAACGAGCCATTTCAACTACTGTCATGTTCCTGCGCTCAACAACACCATTTTGTTGGGGTGTATGAGCTGTGGTAAGTTGCCTTTTCACACCATGCTCCTTACAGTAATTGTTGAATTCTGTTGACAAGAATTCACCTCCTCTATCTGTTCTAAATTTCTTCAGTTTCCTTCCTGATTCATTTTCTACATACTTATGCCACGTTTTAAATTTTTCAAAAGCATCAGCCTTCTCTCGAATGAAATAAACCCACATCTTTCTACTATAATCGTCGACTAACAGCAAGAAGTAGAAAGATCCTCCTAAAGCAGGTGTAGACATTTTACCGCAGAGATTAGCATGTACCAACTCTAGAGGAGCTTGAGATCGATTGCTGGTCTCTCTTGGAAATGCCTTTCGTTGTTGCTTGCCCATCATACAAGCTTCACAAGGTTCCTGCAACTCTGAAAATGCAGGCATATGAGCAACCATCCCTGTTCGTTGCATCTCCTTCAAAACTGCAAATCCGAGATGCCCAAATCGTCGGTGCCATAACCTGCTTACATCTTTATCTTCTGTAGCAGTTAAAGCACTTAACTCATACAAGTTATCCCGTTGTATGCCTTTACCTACAACATTACCTGATGAATCCATGATTTCCGCACCACTCTTATTGAAGTGAACTTCGAGTCCACGATCTGTTATTGCAGAAACTGACAACAAATTTCTTTTGAGTGTAGGTACATAGAGAACATCGGATAACTTTTTCTCAACACCTGGATAAGTGATAAAAGAGATGGTTCCAGTTCCTTCAGCTGGACACTTGGAGTCATTTCCCACCACTACATTGATGGATTCCCGCAGAGGCACTAGGGAACTATACCAATCCTTTTTACTAGTCATATGGCGAGAAGCTCCACTATTTAAAATCCATGGCTCATCAACACGAGCTTGAGCAGATGAACATACCTCTTCAATAGCTACCCAAAGTTCCAGCTCTGTGTTGTTTGCAGACTCTTTGTTCTTCCATGATGATTTTACAGTCCCATTCCGTTCATCAGCTTGCTTCTTTCTGCAATCCTTGATGGCATGGCCTTTCTTTTCACAATAGAAGCAACTTCCTGTGAACTTTTTCTTCTTTGGCTTCTTCTTTGATCCCTCTGAAGAGCCTTTACCTTTTGCATTTGCTGAGAATGCAGCATCAGTTGTACTTTGCCGATTCTTCAGCCGCATCTCTTCTTCTAAAAGCATGGCACAAAACTCTTCAAATGTAAGAGGAGTTGGCCTTACCTGAGTGTTAAGGGCTGTTACTAATCCATCATACTTTGCTGGAAGAACACGTACAGATCTTCGAGCCAGCTCTTCTGGTGTTATAACAACACCAACTGCAGCCAATTGATCTTGAAGATGCTTTATCCGTTTGATAAAATCTTCAGCCTTTTCAGAATCAGAATGCTTTTCATTTGCCAACTGATTTTCTAAATTCTGTATCCTAGTGTGGTTCTTGGTCTCATATTGTCAAGCCAATATGCCCCACGCCTCATGTGCTTTAGTAGTATGTTGAACTAAAGTAAGCACAGAATCACTTACACTAGTGACAATCGCACATAATGCATCAGCATTCCGCCTCTTCCAAGCTCGTAGAAGATCTGGATCTGGCTGAATCATCAATCTTGAATTTGCTGGATCTTCAACTGGTATAGGCTCTGGATCCAATCCCATCGGTCCCATGACAGTGTCAAGTAATTCATAGGAGTCCAAAATTGCAGAAATTTTGAACTTCCAGAGTGTATAGTTGGTTCCATCCAGCTTCCCTTCAGTGAATGCAGGTGGACGAATTCGAATAGGTGCAGCATTAACATTAGCTGAAGCACCAAGACTACTATTCGATGATGAAGCCATCATGTAATCACTCGAATAATCTACTGATATTCTAGTCTGCTAGTAGGCTAAAATAATGATACTTCTCAAGCTATTCGAACCTTACAGCTCTGATACCATGTAAGACAATAGTTACGCAATATAACACAGGAGCAATAGCAGAGAAGATAACAGATATAGGAGAATCTCAACAATTTTCTAGTAGCAGCAAGTACAAAGATGATGACGTTGTCCACCCGTGCGCTCTCAAGGTAGAGCTTAAATGGTGATCTAGACAACTCTAGATAGGGAGATACAAGGTAGAGGTATGCTGGCTCAACTCGGTATCTTAGGTAGTGCAGAAGTCATGTATATATAGGATCATGGGTGGCCTGCCATGGACGGCTATACATGGGTGGTAGAGCGTGGGCGGCCACCGCCCGCGTAATTGCCATACACGGCTTAGACTGGTTGAACCGACCTAACAAATATAAATGATTTCTGACTCCGACAGGGAATATTCCATGGAATATTCCCTTTACCGTTGCGCCGGGGGCGCTGCCCCCGAACCCCCACCAGGGGGCCAGCACTAGGGGGCGCGCTGGCCCCCTTGGACCCCCCAGCTGGGGCTGCTCACCGCTGCCCCGGACCCCACAATTGGGGACCCTGGTAACTCCCTTTCCTCATAATATCTTACATGGTCCAATATGACCTTCATCCAACATTCAAGTTGGGATTCCCATCAATTGGGTAATGCACGCTTGGCTTCTCCTCATAAAGGGGGCCTTACAAAATGTGCATACAATCATGAGGGGTAGACATTGATCATATACTAACATGAACATCTGTCGAAATGCATTATCTACAGTGGGTGATAGTATTAATGGGGTGCTAAATGAAGATGCAGTGGGTGTAGATGCAAAGGGAACGGGGAATGGGGGTGGGAAAGTGGATGCGGTGGTGATTGTGGAAAATTGTGATGTGCCTAAAAATGTTTGTGCCGTGAGTGAAGTGAGTGATGGTGCAGTGGGTGGTGAGATGTCCATGTCATTGGACGTGTCCAGTGCAGTGACTGTGAATATGGGTGTGACTGTGGGTGCTTGTGCTGGTGTAAATACGGGATTTACAAAGGTTGAGGAGTAATTTACAGGGGGGCTGGCTGGAGTAGCTTGGTGGAAAGGGGAAATAGGGGTTATCGTGGGTCGGGGAGGTGAGACAGGGGAGAAGGTTAATGGCGGTGGAAATGGGAAAAAGGATCTTGGAGGTGTGGGGAAGGATGGAAATGATGGATGGAGGAATGGGTTGGATAAAAAGGTGGATGTGTGAGGGGGTAGACTAGGTCTAATGGGTGCGGGAATTGTGGGGTGATTGGTCGTAAAGACGATTTCTGCTACGTTACCGGCGAATGAAGATGTCGGTCTGGGGGAAGGAGGGTGAATAGGGGAGGCTGGAGGGATGGGTGGTGATGGAGCAGCGGTTGGGGTGGTCGGTACGTCAGTGACTACTGAGGTATGTACAGTTGTAGCGTGGGGTGGGGAATCTACAAGGATGGTTTCTGCTGCCAACGAACTTTCGGGGACAAGGCGAGCGTCCCTGGCGTGTTCTGAAGACTGTGCTCCTGTTGGTACACGAATGTATTCGCCGGGCTTTGAAAGTAGTCGTACTCTACGGGGGTCAAATTGTGGTAGTGGCTTTCTTTGCAAGTACCTGACGGCTTCGTTGGAGCCTACTGATTTGACTAACTCTCAGAATCCTTTGAGGTATGCGTCTTCGAATCCGCCTGTGACAAGTTCCTGTTCTATTATTGCTTGACTCTCTTCCTCAGTCAGCTTTTTGCGTGCCCAAACTTTTTCCATAGTTCTGTACAGCTTCTTAATAGCCAGTGTGTAAGCTGCTGCTTCACAAGTTTCATCTTCATGGGTACTTGTATCACCATGTGTGTCTGTTTGTTGGCCTTGGCCATCTGTCTGTTCATGCTCTTGGGATTCGTGAGTGCCCTGGCTTGCTTCGTCATCGCTTTCATCGTCATCGGTTGCTGTTCTTTCGTCATCAGAGCTAGACACAATCTGTCCTTGTGGCTGATCCCGGGGTGTGGTGGGATAGCTGGGCCTTTCATATTCTTGGGAAAACAGTTTTCCTTCTGAAAACTGGAACTCATTGGAGAATGCATCAGGCATTTCAAAATCGAATGTTGTGTTCAGTGGCTCTGCTTGTTCTGCTTCTAAATGGGGTATTGGAAAAGAGAAAGCTTCCGCACCAATAGTGGTGGGAAGTTCTGCTGCCATGGTTGGTTTTGGAGCAGTGGCTGCTTGAGGTGCAACAGTACTGGTGGTGCCCTCCGGCGTAACTGGTCTTGATAACCGTATACGAATTGGTTGTACCGTGGGAGTGGCTTCTGTCGGTGACTGCTCTGGAGATGGTTGTGGTGAGGGTGATTCCGGGACTTGTAGGCACGGAATAGTGCCTCTCATCCGCTTTCCGGCTCTGCCTTTGCTAGCCTTTCTAGCTTTCTTTGTGGTTCCTTTAAATGCCTTCAGCTCCTCTGGTCATGGCACGTTCTATGGGCATGCCAAACACATATATATAATCCTTGTAAGCGCACAACACCCATTGATGACTTTCTTTCGTTCCCATCTATGTTGTGCCAAATAGAGCTGATCAATTATCCAACTAGCTAGATCAACCGTTTGGGGTCCTGTGCATGCTAAGTATAATCCAAACCAGATTCTTTTGTGGGGCATGGTAAAACGATCCTGAGCTGGGAAAGCAAAATGCTGCATGCATATCCATAATGGCTTGGAGAGCTCAGGGGTTATAGCTGAAATATCCTCCCACTTAGTTACATCACCACATTTCATCGGCTCTGGAACTAGCCGTTTTCTCGCTCCGTCGGAGTGTGCGTTCCATGTATTTTGAGAGCTGCGCGAATTAAATCTTTAGACAGATAAAACCTTCTGAATGGAGGGTCATTTACCAAGGATGGTAACATGAATGTGCCGAGTAGATCCTTGTTCTCTGAAGCCGTCAAGGTGGTTACTAAGTAAAAGCATCTGTAAAAATCGAGTTTAGGCAGAGGGTCACTAAAATATTCTGTAAATCCCGCTCGTGCCCAAACGTGCGTTAAATCTTGTGTATTCTGTAGTCCTTCGAATTCTCTTGAAAAGAACTGGTACTTGGCCCATGTGCGATAATCAAATGCCAAATTGGCCTCAAATATGAAATCAGCATCTGCTAAGGGTCCTGCTAGGCCTTGAAACCAGTGAGAGTTACGATGAATCTTCTCAGTATATCCTCTAGGAGGATCGTCAATGGGCATGGGTCCTGGAAAACCTTGAAACTCTGGTGGTTGCATCGTCGGATGGGACTCCACGAGTAGGTCTCCAATATTGGCCATTGGTACACTAGGGCCAGCTTCTGATGGGCCTTCAGCCTGCATGATGTATTATGCAAGTGCGTGGCCGATCTGCTACAAAAGATTAGCACATTAGCATGGAAATTAATTATGATTCCATTAAAGTGAGACCGCAATCCCTTTCCATAACCGATGTGTAACCCGTGTAGCCAATTGTTGTGAAGTGATTGATGCAATGATTTTTTTGCAGAGCTAATGCAGGTCTCTAGACACCTATATGCCTTCAGATATTGCATGCACTTCTTTATGAGGTGTTGTGACAAGTGATGTTGGTTTGTACAATGGTTTAGGTGTGGGTGAATTATTACAAGGGTAGCGTTTAGTCGGGGTGGGAATGGTGTTAGATATGGAAGTCGGAGAAGACATCTAGATACGTTTCGGTATCCACTTCCTAAGAGTTTGCGATTGGGTGATAGGTTTCTGCAGAGGGACAAAAGATGATATAGGATTTGGTGGTATGGAGGGCTGAAAAGATTTCCGAAAGGTGTATTTTACATGGCTTGAGGGTTGAGCTATAATACATGGTTTGGGTACCCAAATCTGCCTGGGTGTGGGTCGATTCCTAAGGTACTTCTTGGCGATCCAAATTTGTCGAAGGTGCGTGTTCGAAGAAGAAGGTCGAGGAGATGTTGGATACTGATTCTGCTTCTGCCTTGACTTCTTCTTGTCATTATCTGCATTGTTGACATCTGGAGGTGCTTTCTGTCCTTTTGGCACCCATATTTGTCTTGTGCCACTTGCTTTGTGTTGTTGCGACTGCTTTCCTCTTTGCGTCGTCTGATATTGCCGTCGGTCTGGGTTCCTTCGTCGTGGTTGATTCTGTTGTGGTTGAGGTTGAGAGGTTGAATGGACGCTCTGCTTTGGAAAAGAAGGGAGGTCCAACACTTGCGTGACCTGCCCATTAGGAAGTGCTCCGTTTCGTATCTTTAATCTAGGCCAGTCCGCAGTAAGTGTGGAAGGATGGGCACCGCAGGGTGTTTTGCCCATGTGTCTGCTGATGCAACCCACCTGACTGCTGATTGTGTCCATCTGCCCTAGCGGTAGGGTAATTGCACCTTCTAGTTTGCAGGAAGCCCAAGGGAAAATCTCCTAACGTCCTTCTGATTGACAACTGTCTATAGCCAAGCCCGAGTGGGTTGGTGTAGACGTAACGTGACTGATCTGTCCAAAGATCTTCCGGTCTTCGGTCGCATGCATTTCATAGGGTCTAGGGCTACACACCTCAGTCGGAATGCCATTAGGGAAATCAAGTGGTATCACTCGCTTTTGATCTAAGGTTCCAATCTGTAAGGAGCCTTGTCTAAGATTTAGGTCCACTGAGTGATCGTATAGCCAATCTTGGCCAAGGATTAGGGGTTCTATCAGGTCGTCATCATGGCACACTAGTAGTTTTACTGTCATAGTCACTTCGTTAATGAGGATAGGAAGGTCCACCTCGCCCATGCAAGGGGTTTCCATGCCTCCTAGCCCTATGAGGTATGCCTCAATTGGCCGCATTTCTATTCCTGAATCCTTATAGTGGGACCATCTAATCGCACTAGTCGCAGCACCTGAATCAATTAAAGCCCTGAGCTCGTGGAAAGGGTTGTCGTGCTCTAGCTTGACTGTAATGAATGGTCTCCTATCCACTATGCTAGGATGAGTTCGTGACTTTACTTCACACATGGCCATGGGATATCTGGGTGTTGTTTCCAGATGGTTATAATGTTCTCTCCCTAGTCCTTGTCTTCTTAGCTTCATGCGCTTAATGCGTTCTATAGCTTCTGCCTGAGCTTCAGCTCGTATTCTATTTTCTTCCTCCTTACGCTTCTTTGCCAACGTGAGTTGTCTAAGCATATCCTCAGTAAGAGGTTCTTGATATTGGCATTATATCTCCTTCTAAGGTGGCTAACTGTACTGCTCCACTTGTCGAGAGTCTGTTAATGATCATAGGTCCATAACCTCGCTTTTCTAACTTCCATGCGTGTTGTTTCAACGTATATACTAGAACTAAATCTCCTTCTTTTAGGCCTTTATCTTTCACGTGTGCATCAAAATATGCTTTCTGTTGCTTCTTAGCTGCGTATATTCCTGCTGCTGCCTTTAGCCTGGTTTCTCCTAATCGTTCCAAGTCCATTATTCTCGCTGATATATTATTCGTGGCCGGTCCATTGATGTTCTTGTGCAACCTTAAGGGTCGGTATCAAGAAGTCCAAAGGAAGCACAACATTCTGACCAAAAACCATTTGAAAGGGAGTTGCATTGAGTATGGTCTTATAGGCCACTCGATATGCCCAAACAGCGTGGTGTAACTGTTTGTCCCAATCTGAACGTTTGTTGTTCAGGAGTTTCGTGAGTACATTACATAGGATCTTGTTAGTGCTTTCAACTTGACCATTGGCCTGAGGATGATATGGTGCGGATTTCTTGTGAATCACCATAAAATCCTGTAACAAATATTCAATGACTTGGTTTAGAAAGTGAGTACCTCGATCGCTCACTAACTCTATAGGCAATCCATATCTTGTAAAGACATTTTCAAATAAGAATTTTGCAGTCGTGTGTGCATCATTCTTTTTCATGGCTTTTGCCTCTACCCATTTGGTGAGATAATCTGTGGCAACAATAATGTATTCCACATGTGTACCTTTTGCAGGGGGATTAATGGGTCCTACAAAGTCTATACCCCACTTAGAAAATGCACGTCCGCCCATCATGGGTTTCAATGGCATTTCATCTCTGCGAGTAGGAAATTGAGTTCCTTGGCACACATCACATCTCTTAGCATAGGTATGAGCATCCATGTGAAGAGTGAGCCACCATAATCCTACAAAGAGGATGGCTTTGATTATCCTATCTGGTCCAAAATGACCTCCTTCGACACCTTGGTGTGCAGTCTCTAGTATGCTCAGATAATCGCTTTCATGAACACATTGTCTTAAGTATCCATCTCGTCCTCTTTTGTATAGATTATCGCCAATAAGTGAATAGTCTTGAGCTTCCTGCTCTAGACTTCGTTGTCGTGCTAAGGTCATTCCTTGAGGGAATGTTTTCGTCCTCAAGTACGTCACTAAAGGTTCACTCCAATCTGGTGTGAGAGACACGTGATACAATGTAGCATGTTCTACAGGTGGTCTTTCACAACAAGCATGGCATTCTTTACACAACTTATAGACATCTGCTTCCATCGAAAGCCAATATACTCCTAGTCTATGCAGAGTCTGTAGTGTTCGATGTTTCGAATGATGTTGCTTTAATGCACCTACGTGTGCTAATTGCAACCAATTTGCATGTTCTGATTCATCTACACAACAAGCAAGAATCTTTTGATTATCTTGTTTATATATGCTTCTTGCTATGATTTGATATCTCTGAGACTTGGTAATCTCTCCTTCCTTGATCCTTATCCTAGGATTCTTGGGTCCATACGTGAGAATAGGGACTATAGGCTTAGCCAATTTTGGTGCTATCTCAAGGTTAAACAAGTATGCATCTAGTAGTTCATCCACTACTCCTTGAGGAGCTTCTCCTGAGGTTAATCTTGAAAGGTGGTCAGCTCTAAGATGTGTCTTTCCTTTCCTGACTACAACTTCAAAATCATACTCCATGAGTAATAGAAACCAACGTATCAGTCGTCCCGTGTTACATGGTTTGTTGACTAGGTACAATAGGGCTTGATGATCTGTAAAAAATTTGAACTTGTTTGCCAACAAATAATGTCTTAATTTCTTTACCGCGTAAGTCATTCCTAATCCTTCTCGTTCCGTAGTGGTGTAATTTCTTTCTGCTGCGTTTAATTGTCTGCTCGCGTAAGCTATGGGGAGATCTATGTTACCTTCACTCGTGGGTTGTGCTAACACACATCCTATGGCATAATTGGATGCATCCACATGTACATGAAATGGCTTACTCCAATCCGGGGTTGTCATATAAAGGCCAAGGTAACTATGCTTCTACAAGTTCAAAAAATGACAATCTCTTGATGATGCACATGAATGGAAATTCAAGCAAGGTAGATAACTTGGCATATTGATAGTGGATGTAGCAACCATATGAGTTGCAATGCTTCTTTGTTTACTAACCTAAATGCTCCCAAAGGTAAAGGACTTGTAGAAATAGGTGATGATATAGCCCATGAGATCTCCCATGTTTGAGATGTAGCTTTGGATGACAAGGAGGAAGGAAGATGTCTCAAGGATGTCTTGCATCTACCTACCATCAGAAAGAACTCGGTGTGTGTAGGGTAAATGGTTGAAAAAGGCTCTCAAGTAAGGTTCAACAAAGGTGGATGCTTTGTGGAGAACCCTAAGCAAGGTTACAAGTTCATAGCAAGAGGAAGGAAGCAAGGTAGACTCTTCATTTTGGAGGTAGATTCTCATTCCACTCAACACGTCTGCTTCACATATGGAAACAAGAACATTTCAAAGTTGGACATGGCACAAGAGGATAGGTCACATCAACATACAAAGAATGAAGGAAATGTAATTCAAGAGGCTGGTTGAAGGTCCCCAACTTCCAAGGACAAGGTATGAAGCATTTATGTGAAGCTTGTCAACTAGGGAAGCAAGCAAGACTTCCATTCAAGAAGACTCACTACAGAAGCCAACATCCATTGGAGTAAATACATGCAGATGTGTGGAGACCAACCAAAGAGCAATCTATTGGAGGTAACAAGTACTTTGTCACTTTTATAGATGATTGAACAATGATGTTTTGGGTTTATTTCATAAAAAACAAATCAAATGTATTTACATGTTTCAAAGCATTCAAGGAAATGGTAGAGAAGGAAACAAGTACATATATAAAGAAGCTAAGGCTGATGGAGAGGGAGAATATTTCTCCAATGAATTTTATGATTTCTTATGGGATCAAGGCATCAAGAGGTAAGTAACATGTAGGTACATGCCCCAACAAAATGGGGTGGCAAAAAGGAAGAATAGATACATTATAAAGATCTCTATAGCAATACTTAATGAGATGAATGTACCTAACACATTTTGGAGTGATGCAACAAATATTGCCATGTATCTTATGAATAGGGTCCCTACCTCAAGGATCCATAGGTTGACACCATATCAAACCTATTATGGTAAGAAACTTGATTTTTCCCACTTGAAGTTGAGGCACAAGCTACAACCAATGGCAAAAAAGTGCATGTTTCTAGGATATTCAAATGATCATAAAGGTTACAGGTGCTTTGGCCATATAAGTGAAACCTGAAACCGATGCCTGACTACAAATTCAAGGTTACAATTTGTAGCATTGTTTTCCCATCGCTTCCCCCATTTTAAGTAAATGGTTCAATTGACCACATTGTCAAATCAATGCCATAATGGTTCTCAGGTATTGTTAAAATAAGTAATCGCGAGCCAGTAGATGATTGTCCGCATGGAAGCGTATGTGTGCTACCATGCGTGCTTTTTGTTGCGTTGATGCATTGAATCATATATAATCATGGTCCGCTACCTTGGCACTGCTCGCAAACAATTGTGTTATGTATGCAACCTGCGTAATCGACCCTAACTGGCCGGATCCTATGAGAGGGATATACCAAAGAAGGTAGACTTACGCACACAAGATCCGAGGCAGAGAGACCTGCGGAAAGCATGGAGGACTGCGGCATCCAGATAGTGGCACCAAAGTCCCCATCACGGGAGTCCACCTCAACTACACGAAAGACTGACGAGGGCAATGTTGAACCGCCAGACACCTCAGGGGTGCGGGATACAACAGGTGTACGAGGACTAGAATTTGACACTCCTTCCTTAAGGGAGCGCGGCTTGACCTTGGAGCCACTGCCTGGGGTCGACATTTTGCATGCAAAGACCTGCCTGTGTGAGGAATTTGTTTAGCGTGAAAATAATAGATACTCAGTAGCATCTACTACTTCACAAGTATATTGAAAAGATCTCCATCCTGCGATCCCTATATAATCAATTTTTATTTCTGAACGTTTCGAGATTTCCTCTCTCTACAAATGCACTATTAATTTTCAGCGGACAAAATGATCTCTTACGAATCCATAACATAATCAATGTTCATCTTCGAATGTTGGAACAATTGCTTTCTCTACTTTTTAGCGAGTAGACTAGAGGAATGTGGGAATAATTTCTTTCTTTACTTTCTATGTTCTTCCCATGCCTTGCGGGATTTGGGAAGTAGACTAGAGGAATGTTGGAATAATTTCTTTCTTTACTTTGTATGTTTTTCCCGTGCATTGTGGGATTTGGGGGTATCATGGGTGCTAGACCGTTCATCTATATAGTTGTTTCTTTTATTTTAATTAAAGAAAAAAAATCCTCTCTCTACTATGCATCCAAATGCATGATTGACTGTCATCGGGGCAAATGAACTTTGGGAATGTTAATAGTGCTGGAAAAGTAATATGTGAAGGTGAACGGTTATTCAAATCAATTCGTATCACCATTTTCAAGTGGTATGAAGGATTCAAACATAAGGGAATTAAAAGTGTTGAAATTGTATGTATGTATGTATGTTTGTATCTATATGTATGCATGTATATATATGTATATATGTGAGTGTGTATGTACATATGTATGTATTTATGTATGTATGTAAGTACATATGTAGTATGTATGTATGTATGTATGTATGTATGTATGTTACATGTATGTATGTTGCATGTATGCATTATGAAGTAGCTTGAATAAGATTAAGATCAAGATAACATTAGAATCTTTTGAGCAATACAACATATAAGTTTAGTCTAGTGGTTAAGTCTCAATGATGGCAAGGAAGAGGCCTTGGGTTCATCCGAGATGGAGAACAAGGGAAGAGAGTTCTTTTCCCATGAGTCTAAACCCTTTATGAAGCACCCAATCGAGCTAAGTTGAGTTAATGAAGTTCATTAAGGCTTATGTCAAGTGATTAGTTCACTTAACATAAGGATACCCTAGTGGGAGTCTAGTTGTAGGTCCTAAAGCAATGATGGACGTTGAACATGCATATGTGAACTCTATGCACATGCACATGTGGACTCTAGTTAACTCTTAAGGTCACCTTCATTCTAAAAGTCCATAGAATGACCGGTTGGGTGGAGAATTGTAGGTCATTTTCTCACATGTATGCCCAGTGGTTTCTAACTTCATATCAAAGCCAAGATTTGACCATGGGACTTGGGGGTTAGGAGAATTGACTTTTCAATGCAAGGAAACAATGTATGTATGTCTGTATCTATATGTATGCATGTATATATGTATATATGTGAGTGTGTATGGACATATGTATATATTTATGTATGTATGGAAGTACGTATGTAGTATGTATGTATGTATGTTACATCTATGTATGTTGCATGTATGTGTTATGAAGTAGCTTGAATAAGATTAAGATCAAGATAACATTAGAATCTTTTGAGCAATACAACATATAAGTTTAGTCTAGTGGTTAAGTCTCAACGATGGCAAGGAAGAGGCCTTGGGTTCATCCGCGATGGAGAACAAGGGAAGAAAGTTCTTTTCCCATGAGCTCTAAAGCCTTTATGAAGCACCCAATCGAGCTAAGTTGAGTTAATTAAGTTCATTAAGGCTTATGTCAAGTGATTAGTTAACTTAACATAAGGATACCCTAGTGGGAGTCTAGTTGTAGGTCCTAAAGCAATGATGGAGGTTGAACATGCATATGTGAACTCTATGCACATGCACATGTGGACTCTAGTTAACTCTTAAGGTCACCTTCATTCTAAAAATCTATAGAGTGACCGGTTGGGTGGAGAATTGTAGGTCATTTTCTCACATGTATGCGGAGTGGTTTCTAACTTCATATCAAAGCCAAGTTTTGACCATGAGACTTGGGGGTTAGGAGAATTGACTTTTCAATGCAAGGAAACAATGTTGAACTGCTATGTTTTGATAAATTGGATATGGAATCAGCAAAAATTTTCTTGGCATTCTTTCACTTGCAAACCTAGCGAGAAAGTACATAGATGATTTCTAGGTTCTACAAGCCTATGGAATCCACTAGGAAGAAGTGAAAACCACTTCTAAGTTTAGTTCGAACTAGTTCTTATTGCTCATATTAGTATAATTGCATGAATTATAATTAAGTTCATTAAGGCTTATGTCCAGTGTTTAGTTCACTTAACATAAGGATACTCTAGTGGGAGTCTAGTTGAAGGTCCTAAAGCAATGATGGAGGTTGCACATGCATACGTGGACTCTATGCACATGCACATGTGGACTCTAGTTAACTCTTAAGGTCACCTTCATTCTAAAAATCTATAGAATGACCGGTTGGGTGGAGAATTGTAGGTCATTTTCTCACGTGTATGCCCAGTGGTTTCTAACTTCATATCAAAGCCAAGTTTTGACCATGGGACTTGGGCGTTAGGAGAATTTACTTTTCAATGCAAGGAAACAATGTTGAACTGCTATGTTTTGATAAATTGGATATGGAATCAGCAAAAATTCTCTTGGCATTCTTTCACTTGCAAACCTAGCGAGAAAGTACATAGATGCTTTCTAGGTCCTACAAGCCTATGGAATCCACTAGGAAGAAGTGAAAACCACTTCTAAGTTTAGTTTGAACTAGTTCTTATTGCTCATATTAGTATAATTGCATGAATTATAATTAAGTTCATTAAGGCTTATGTCTAGTGTTTAGTTCACTTAACATAAGGATACTCTAGTGGGAGTCTAGTTGAAGGTCCTAAAGCAATGATGGAGGTTGCACATGCATATGTGGACTCTACGCACATGCATATGTGGACTCTACGCACATGCACATGTGGACTCTAGTTAACTCTTAAGGTCACCTTCATTCTAAAAATCTATAGAATGACCGGTTGGGTGGAGAATTGTAGGTCAGTTTCTCATGTGTATGCCCGATGGTTTCTAACTTTGTATCAAAGCCAAGTTTTGAACGTGGGACTTGGGGGTTAGGAGACTTTACTTTTCAATGCAAGGAAACAATGTTGAACTGCTATGTTTTGATAAATTGGATATGGACTCAACAACTTCTTGGAAATTCTCTTGGCATTCTTTCACTTGCAAACCTAGCGAGAAAAGTACATAGATGATTTCTAGGTCCTATAAGCCTATGGGATCCACTAGGAAGAAGTGAATCACTTCTAAGTTTAGTTTGAACTAGTTCTTATTGATCAGATTATTATAATTGCATGAATTATAATTAAGTTCATTAAGTCTTATGTCAAGTGGTTAGTTCATTCAACATAAGGATACTCTAGTGGGAGTCTAGTTGTAGGTCCTAAAGTAATGATGGAGGTTGCATATGCATATGTGGACTCTATGCACATGCACATGTGGACTCTAGTTAACTCTTAAGGTCACCTTCATTCTAAAAATCTATAGAATGACCAGTTGGGTGGAGAATCGTAGGTTATTCTCTCACATGTATGCCCAGTGGTTTCTAACTTTGTATCAAAGCCAAGTTTTGACCATGGGACTTGGGGGCTAGGAGAGTTGACTTTTCAATGCAAGGAAACAATGCTCAACTCCTATGTTTCGATAAATTGGATATGGAATCAAAAACTTATTGGAAATTCTCTTGGCATTCTTTCACGTGTAAACCTAGGTCCTACAAGCCTATGGAATCCACTAGGGAGAAAGTACTTAGATGATTTCTAGGTCCTACAAGCCTATGGAATCCACTAGGGAGAAGTGAAAATCACTTCTAAGTTTAGTTTGAACTAGTTCTTATTGCTCATATTATTATAATTGCATGAATTATAAGCGCATGTATTTTTTTATAAGGGTTCATCCATAGAGGAACCGCATGGATGTATTCTCAATGACGAGGTAAATAATCCCTAACTCAAACTCCAACTTGATTTATTTATTATTTGGGTGAGGGAACAAATGCATAGGGCATGCATATGGATGGATGCATGTGCATATGCACATGCACAGTCTTCACCATTGATTTCATTGTTGTTCCCATAGATGCAACATGTTGGCGTATGAATATTTATGTACCATTTGAAGAATTGAAAAGTATACTACATGTAGGAAAAAGAATAAATACGCTCTAACACAACACTTAGAAAAAAACCTTAAAAATGCAAGGGATACATGAAAGATGAATTTCATGAAAAATTTCTATGATAGTGAAACTACAATTCTTTCACCAAATGTAGAGTGAGAACTTCTTAATAGAAAACATAAGGGTAAAGTAAAAAAGCAAATGTGTGGATAAGTACCTTTTTTATCTAGGTTCATTCCAAGAGGGTTCAATGTTAACCATTAAGGTAAAACTTGGTAGTGATAACAATCATACAAATTAGCTAGAAACCATCTAGGGGGTTATATATTTTAAGAATGAAAAAACTATGTGGGGTCAAATTAGAGTAAATAAAGAGAGATAAAATTAGCTTCCAAGTAAGCCCCAAACAATGGACAATGATACTTAAGTCTTGTGGATGTATAAGCAAACAATGTATCAACTCTTAAAGAGATTACAATGATCTGGAAATAGAAAAGCATGTGTGGATGTTTAGACTTGAGTGGAGGGGAAGAATTGTAGGAATCCCTAGGGTAGGTTGTTATGTTTTGTAGATAAATAACAGAGATTAAGATAAAGACCAAAATCCTTTGTCACTATTGTGTGATCAACAAGAAACAATAAAACTTGGAACAAGATTATCCAAGTGATTGTGATTGGAACTACTATAAATTCTGCTCCAGCAGTAAGGTTTGACTGTGATTGGAACTACTATAAATTTTGCTAGAGCAGTAAGGTTTGGATTAAGATTGTGCAACTCTCTACCCATGAGTTCTTTGCATTGATTCTCCCTAATTATGTATCCATTTGATGTAATTCTTGTCTCATTGGATATTTATTGAAGTTTACTTTATGTCCACCAATTATCTGGAGCATTCTATAAGTAATCTGGGAGATACATTCATTTTAGTGAAGTTGGGTGATTGATATCTCTCTCTGTGTGTAGGTTGAGTTGGAACTATTTCTCTTTGTGTTGTAAGGGCTAGTTCTCCTTCTCTATTTATCCACGTGCTATGATTTTGGTATCATCAGGTGGCTATTAGAGTGAGTTAGAGGTAGTTTGAGATTCAGTCTCTGTAGATTCTCTGGGGAAAGCTTGCTGGAGTTAAACGAGGTCTTTGTTTGACTAGCAGCTGTGAGAATTCAACTAGCTCATCTTGTGGACATTATTTCTCTTATGTAAGCATCCATTCGGAGTGAAATTTGTTTTGTGGAAAGATCTTGATGTCTTCTATAGGTCCACAAAATGTCAATAGAGCTCTTTGCATATACTATGAGAAAGAGCATTTTTGGTGTGCAGAGGTCAAAGAATGTTACCTATGGAGGTTATTCACGCTTCATCATTGAATAGGGATTGAGATACTTCCCCCAATAGTGGTAACACAGCATTTTGGCATCTTGGTAGCTTACATCACGGGGGAGCTATTCTACGCAAACTTTCAAGCGTGGAAGGTGACAATCTAAGGAAAGCTTTGGATTCAGGTAGCTTCATAGCCTCATTTGCATTTCACACACATTGGAGCTTTAGCCAAGGGCTAGACCAAGTAGCAATGACTAGAGATGGGCGACTTCAACACTCAAATTGAAAAGTTAGATAAGGGAAACTATCAACCATGGAGATTTAGGGTCTCCAAATACCTCATGGGCAAGAGCCTTCGGGGATTGATTAATGGAAGTGAACAAAGACCTAGCTTGGATGAAAATCCAACCAATGACCAGTCAAGAGCCTTTAGGGAATGGAATGAAAGAGACGAAAGTTATCTTTATCCTTTCCCAACACATTAGCAATAGCATGATTGGCCATATCCAAGACTTGGATTCAAGTATGAAGGTATGGTAAAAACTTGAGAGGCTTTATTCAACAAGCACGAAAGAAAGGAAGATTCAACTCAAGAATGAGCTCAACAATCTTAGAAAGAGCTAAGGGAGTAGCATAAATGACTGCATACTTAAGGTCAAGGAATTGTCAGATGCATTCGGATCCATTGAAAGCCACATAAACAATGACGATCTTGTGACCTATATTGTCAATGGTCTGAGGGATGATGATTAGTGGAAACCCTTTACCACTTCAATATATGTAAGGGATAATCTTCTCGATTTCGAGCAATTGGTTGCTCTCATGGTCATCGAAGAGATGAACATAGGTGGAAGTTCAACTAAAAGAAAGGATGCACAAGTTTTTTATGCAGTTAATTAAAGGGGAAAAGGAAGGTTTGGAGGAAGGAAAGATCACTCAAGAAATGAAGGACATGTCCAAGGCACCTCATCACAAAGAGGTAGAGGAAGAACAAGAGGAAGAGGGGGACAACATCAACAAAACAAGAATCAAGATGGCAAAGGATGTTACATATATGGAAAGCTTGGCCACTGTGCTAGAGATTGCTACCAAGGAGGAAACTAAAGGAGCCACAAGCAAGGTTCTTCATATAAAGGGCAAGGTAACTATGCTTCTACAAGTTCAAAAAAGGACAATCTCTTGATGATGCACATGAATGGAAATACAGGCAAGGTAGATAACACTTGGCATATTGATAGTGGATGTAGCAACCATATGAGTTGCAATGCTTCTTTGTTTACTAATCTAAATGCTCCCAAAGGTAAAGGACATGTAGAAATAGGTGATGATATAGCCCATGAGATCTCCCATGTTTGAGATGTAGCTTTGGATGACAAGGAGGAAGAAAGATGTCTCAAGGATGTCTTGCATCTACCTACCATCAGAAAGAACTCGGTGTGTGTAGGGTAAATGGTTGAAAAAGGCTCTCAAGTAAGGTTCAACAAAGGTGGATGCTTTGTGGAGAACCCTAAGCAAGGTTACAAGTTCATAGCAAGAGGAAGGAAGCAAGGTAGACTCTTCATTTTGGAGGTAGATTCTCATTCCACTCAACACGTCTGCTTCACATATGGAAACAAGAACATTTCAAAGTTGGACATGGCACAAGAGGATAGGTCACATCAACATACAAAGAATGAAGGAAATGTAATTCAAGAGGCTGGTTGAAGGTCTTCCCAACTTCCAAGGACAAGGTATGAAGCATTTATGTGAATCTTGTCAACTAGGGAAGCAAGCAAGACTTCCATTCAAGAAGACTCACTACATAAGCCAACATCCATTTGAGTTAATACATGCAGATGTGTGGAGACCAACCAAAGAGCAATCTATTTGAGGTAACAAGTACTTTGCCACTTTTATAGATGATTGAACAATGATGTTTTGTGTTTATTTCATAAAAAACAAATCAAATGTAGTTACATGTTTCAAAGCATTCAAGGAAATGTTAGAGAAGGAAACAAGTACATATATCAAGAAGGTAAGGCTGATGGAGAGGGAGAATATTTCTCCAATGAATTTTATGATTTCTTATAGGATCAAGGCATCAAGAGGCAAGTAACATGCAGGTACATTCCCCAACAAAATGGGGTGGAAAAAAGGAAGAATAGATACATTATAGAGATCTCTAGAGCAATGCTTAATGAGATGAATGTACCTAACACGTTTTGGAGTGATGCAACAATACTGCCATGTATCTTATGAACAGGGTCCCTACCTCAAGGATCCATGGGTTGACACCATATCAAACCTATTATGGTAAGAAACTTGATCTTTCCCACTTGAAGTTGAGGCACAAGCTACAACCAATGGCAAAAAAGTGCATGTTTCTAGGATATTCAAATGATCATAAAGGTTACAGGTGCTTAGGCCATATAAGTGAAACCCGAAACCGATGCCTGATTACAAATTCAAGGTTACAATTTGTAGCATTGTTTTCATATCGCTTCCCCCATTTTAAGTAAATGGTTCAATTGACCACATTGTCAAATCAATGCCATAATGGTTCTCAGGTATTGTTAAAAAAAGTAATCGCGAGCCAGTAGATGATTGTCCGCATGGAAGCGTATGTGTGCTACCATGCGTGCTTTCACATTGCGTTGATGCATTGAACCATATATAATCAAGGTCTGCTACCTTGACACTGCTCGCAAACAATTGTGTTATGTATGCAACCTGCGTAATCGACCCTAACTGGCCAGATCCTATGAGAGGGATATACCAAAGAAGGGAGACTTACGCACACAAGATCCGAGGCAGAGAGACATGCGGAAAGCATGGAGGACTGCGGCATCGAGATAGTGGCACCAAAGTCCCCATCATGGGAGTCCACCTCAACTACACGAAAGACTGACGAGGGCAATGTTGAACCGCCAGACACCTCAGGGGTGCGGGATACAACAGATGTACAAGGACTAGAATCTGACGCTCCTGCCTTAAGGGAGCGCCGTCTGACCTTGGAGCCACTGCCTGGGGTCGACATTTTGCATGCAAACACCTGCGTGTATGAGGAATTTGTTTAGTGTGAAAATAATAGATACTCAGTAGCGTCTACTACTTCACAAGTATATTGAAAAGGTCTGCATCCTGCGATTCCTATATAATCAATTTTTATTTCCGAACGTTTTGAGATTTCCCCTCTCTACAAATTCACTATTAGTTTTCAGCGGACCAAATGATCTCTTACGAATCCATAACATAATCAATGTTCATCTTTGAATGTTGGAACAATTTCTCTCTCTACTTTTTAGCGAGTAGACTAGAGGAATGTTGGAATAACTTTCTTTACTTTCTATGTTCTTCCCATGCCTTGTGGGATTTGGGGAGTAGACTAGAGGAATGTTGGAATAATTTCTTTCTTTACTTTGTATGTTTTTCTCCTGCCTTGTGGGATTTGGGGGTCTCTGTGGAGAATGAGTTCTCCTATGCGCAACGGAAGTGTGTAGTGACCCCTTGTATGTCCAGCACTTTCACAAACATCTGCACCTTAGATAGCTTGCTGCTCTCAATACAAAACTCAAATGGACTTGAGACTTTAGTCAATCAAAGTAGACAAAGAGAGCTTTCTAACAAGCTATAAATGACTTAATTTGGACAATTTTTGATTAGGAAACACAATTGTCAAAGATGAACTACCTGTCCACACAGATATGCTAAAGAACTGAGCTTCACTCTCGGGCTGATAACTCTCTGAACATATATCCTTTGAGAAAGATATTTGGTATAGAGAAGGTAGACACAAATAAATTTCCAATAAGATAAAAAACAAGTAATTTGGATGAGTTTTGATAAGGAAACTCAACTCACCAAGATAGACCACCTGCACACATAACTACACTGTAAAACTGGACTTTACTATCTGACAGATATCTCATAGAATATAAACGATCTAATTGAGATATCTGATACAATGATTTAGATGCCAAGAGCTTTCCAATAAGACAAAAATCACACAATTTGGATATGTTTTGGTTGGGAAATTGAACCGACCAAAATAGACTACCTATCTACACAAGTATACTAAAAATCTGGACTTCACTCTTTCACTGATATCTCACAAACTACATAAGCTTTCAAAGAGATATTTGATATGCAGCAATTACACAAGATAAGCTTTCCAATGAATCTTTAAAAGCACAAAATGGTTACATATGCACCGAGATATGAGCTTTGCAACATAGTTGTGTACAAACTGACGTGCGGCTGGAAGGAGTCTAAGGGAAGCTAAAATGACAAAATGGCCAAATCCGACTACTAGGAGCTCTTACCTATTTCTCTCCTTGTTTTGAATGTGCTCCCACTTCACTTTTATAACCAATGAGCATGTGAAGAAGTTTGTGCCTCCTTCTTAAGTCACCACTTTCTCCACTACATGCTACTAACTACAAGGCAAGATATTGTATCTCTTAGTCATCATGAATTTTGACTAGACTTTTTCTTTTATTATTTTTTCCTTTTTTTTCCTCTACTTTCTCTTTACATTTATATTTGGTAAATCTATCCAAGCATGGCTCATATGAAAATGAGCTTGTACATTTATTTTCAACACTCCCCCTCAAGCTCATTTGGGAGTTATCTTCAACCATGTCCTTCAAATTTATGGCATCCTTGAAACCTTTGAGTTTAGAAGCATCCAAGAACTTTGTAAACATATCTGCAACCTGCTCTTTGGTTACGATGAACTTTACCTCCACATCTTTGCTCAGCACCTTCTCCCTTACATAGTGGTAGTGGACCTCTATGTGCTTGCTCCTTGCATGAAACATAGGATTGCTTGCCAAGTAAATACTTGACATGTTATCGCCGTATATAGGGATGGTTCCAACTTGCACTCCAAGATCAGCCAAAAGATTTTTAATCCACATTGCTTCACATGTGGCAAAAGCTAATCCTCTATATTCATCCTCCATAGATGAAAGTGCAACAGTAGGTTGTTTCTTTGAGCTCCATGTGATAGCTTTGCTTCCTATCATGAACACATAACCTGAGGTTGATCTTCTATCTTCCTTTGAACCTGCCCAATCAGCATCACCAAAGCCTTTGACCTGCAGTTCTTCATCAAACTTGTAAAACAAAGCATGATTAACTGTATGCTTTATATATCTCAACACTCTCTTGGCTGAATTTAAGTGTTCACTTGTCGGGGTTTGCATAAACTGAGAAAGTACACCAACAACATAAGACAAATTAGGTCTTGTAATGTTTGCATAGATCAATGATCCTACAATGCTTCTGTATGTCATTACATCTTCCAATGGTTCTCCATCATTTGAACAAATCTTTGTATTTGTGTCCATGGGTTGAGTGAGTGGTTTGCATTCACTCATTCCAAATCTGAAAAGAACATCCAACAAGTACTTCCTTTGCATCAAGTAGATGCCACTCTTTCCATAAACAACTTCAATTCCTAAAAAATATTTCAGCTCTCCAAGATCTGAAATTTTAAACTCCTTACCAAGATTCCTTTTGATATCTTTAATCCCTATAACATCATTTCCTGTTATGATGAGCTCATCGACGTATATGCAAATATATACCTCTCTATTTTCTTCCTTCTTCATGTACAACGAAGGATCTACACTACTTGGGTTGTATCCACACTTAGTTAGATACTCTACCAATCTCTGATTCCATGCTCTTGGTGCTTGCTTCAAGCCATAAAGTGCCTTCTTCAGCCTACAAACAAAATCTGGATGGTTTTCATCTTCAAATCCAACCAGTTGACTCATGTATACCTCTTCTTGTAGTTCTCCATTACGAAAGTCATTTTTGATGTCGAGTTGATATAATGGCCATCTCCTTGAAGCACCAATTGCTATTAAGGTTCTGATAGTTCCCATCTTTGCAACAGGGCTGAAAACTTCATCATAATCTATGCCTTGTGTTTGTTTAAATCCTTTGGCAACTAATCTAGCTTTATATCTAGCTAGAGAACCAACAGCATTCCTCTTTACTTTAAACACCCATTTGTTAAGAACAATCTTCATACCTTCTTTCTTTCGCACTAGCTCCCCATGTGTGATTATCTTTGTGAGCTTTGATCTCCTCTTTCATAGCTTGCTTCCATTCCTTTTGTGTGCAAGATTCTTCATATGTCTCAGGCTCTTTGTCTTTGATAACCTGCATCATGTATGCAAAATGTGTCGCCATAAAACTATCATAGCTCAACCTTTGAGTTGGATACCTTGTCCTTGAAGATCTTCTTTCATTTCCTTTAGAGAGTTGCTTCTTTAACCTATTTAGCTTTACCATCAGAGTGATTACCTCTTCATACTCTTCTTCACTTGCATCTACCTCACTGTTTGGAGTAGCACTTGCCTCTTTGGCTCTACTATGAGCTGAATTTGGAGACAAAGAATGACTCCCCCTCCATGTTGAACATTCTTCATTTGATGTAGATGCCTCTGGACCTGAAGCCTTTGTGCTTGATTGTTGAACTTCTCTTTGATTTGTTCCTGCATAATCATCACAATCTTCTTCAAGAATCTTTTCCTTTCCTTTATCTTCATACCATGGTCTTAGTTTGTCAAAGACCACATCTCGCGAGACTCTTAATTCCTTTGTTCTAGGGTTGTAACACTTGTATCCTTTTTGCTCCGTTGAGTAGCCGATGAAAATGCATTTTTCTGATCTTGGTTCCATCTTTGTTCTAACTTCTTGTGGAACATGAACAAAGCAAACACATCCAAACACTTTGAGGTGTGTAACATCAGGTTTCTTACTGGAATATACCTCTTCTAGAGTCAAGTGATGTATTCCCGATGTTGTGCACCTATTCATCAAGTAAATGGCGGTTGTGGTAGCTTCAGCCCAATAGTACAATGGTACCTTCATCTCGTTGAGCATGCATCTTGCAATTTCAGCAATTTGCCTATTTTTCCTCTCAGCTACTCCATTTTGTTGTGGTGTATACCTACAAGTGAATTGCCTTTTGATTCCATTCTCTTGTAGAAAATCTGAAAATTCTTTGGAGAAGTATTCTCCTCCACCATCGAACCTTAAGGTTTTGATAGACGTTCCTGTTTCCTTTTCAACTTCAACTTTGAATCTTTTGAATATAGAAAACACCTCTGATTTTTGCTTCATACAAAACAACCATACCTTTCTTGAGTGATCATCAATGAAGGTGACAAAAAATCTATTACCAGCCATTGATGCCTCTTGGGTTGGTCCCCATACATCCATATGTATCAAGTCCAAGACATTTGGAGCCACATAATTGCTCCTCTTGAATGGCTGCCTTGTTTGCTTTCCTAGCTGACAAGCTTCACATAACTCATGTAGTCCAATGCTATTAAATTTTGGAAGACCTCTTACCACTTCATGTTTGCTCATGTCCTTCAACTTTGGAATGTTGATGTGTCCTATTCTTTTGTGCTATAAGTCCAGCTCTGAAATCTTCTTGTTCCCACATTGAATGTACATGACCTTTCCATGTGGATGTTGGACATCCAAATTGAACATCCTTCCTTCGCTTCTACCTCGAGCAATGACCTTGAAGCCTTCCTTTGGATTCTTTATGAAGCACCCATTCTCATTGAATATGACATGATAACCCTTCTCTACCATTTGTCCTACTGAAATCAAGTTCTTTGAAATTGTAGGAACATGAAGAACATTAGATAGTACCTTTGCTCTACTTGTATCTCCAAGCCTTATATCTCCAACATGTTCAATCATGTGGTGAGTATCACCACCCGTTTCAACACATCCTTTTCCACTTGGCACCTGTAGATTAGTGAACAAACTTCCTTAGCATGACATATGGTTACTACAACCTGAATCAATGTACCATTTTTTGCCATCTTCACAAGAGCTTCTACTCTCATGTCTCATTGCAAGTAGTGTGTCCTTGCTTCCTTCACTTGAGGTGCTTGCATAGTTGCTTTGGTTCCTTTGATTGCCTCCATTCGGTCTTCCATTCTTCAGCCAACAATCACTAGCATAGTGTCCTACTTTACATAAAACAGTTCGGAAATGATGTGTTGAGATTTAACAAATAATGTATAAGTTTCTATTCCAAGAGTTTATACACCTTAAGCCTAAAGACTGTGCAGACTGCTGCATTTCTCCCCTTCCCTACACCTTGGGGTATTTCTGTACATTTATTATCTCTTTAAAAAGCATATCTGTATTTGCTCAGAAAATAAACATGAATAAGCTTGCTAGTCATATCCCAATCAGGACTGATCCTGGTGCTACCCCTACAGCAATAACTGTAAGCAGAGCAAGAAACTTCGGCATAACACTGCAAAGAAATAGTGGAAGACTATTGAGCATTGTGCATGCCTACATGCATAAAGACTTTTTTTCAAAAATCATGGGAACTTCCATATCATGATCCTAGAGTCGAGTACAAAAAAATTGAACATCACCTTTCCAGAAGGCCACACTGATGCAATCGCACAAAACCTGCCTGGAACCTCTTCAAACCTGGCTTCACTTGTGAATCCATTATAAGAAACAACATTCTCTGGGAAATACTTAATTTCTGAGATGTCCAAAACATCACGGTCTTGAGTATACAAGAAAACCTACAGAGAAGCAGCATGTTACACAAATTGATTCAGCCAAAGTTTTACCAAAAGAGAAACATATCTGACAACTTCAACCACAAACCCAATAAAAATAGGAATACGATTATTGAATCATTTAAAAGACATAAGCTGAGAGTTTACTGATATAAACTCTTATGTTTGCTTGAAGTTGTTGAGATGATGGGCATGCAGCTACAATTTCTTGGGTAAGCAGACAAACTCTCTCCCAAACACAATGTCATTCCATAAAAATTTGAGAACATAGATGAAGGTCGAAAGGTAAGAAATGTTTGCTGTGTCAATAATTTCGTTATGCATAAGAAGTTAATATAATGAATGTTGATTTCAACCGAGTTTCGGAGAAAAAAAGTGTGATAAGTATGTACAAAATATTTAATATAGACAGTCCTACACACATGGGCTTGTGTGTCGGAACTTCACATTCAAAATGTCAACTACTTATTTACTATTTTGTAGGTAAAAACATAGACATGTTGCTAAATATCTTTTACTTTTACAACTAGAGGTATACTTAGGGAAGAACAGAGACGATGGAAAGAACAGTTATAGAAATAATAACAAACAAAATAAAGTGAAGAACTAACAAAAAATTCATGATAAGAGGAGCTCTTCCTTAATGCAAAAGGCCTTAGTGGATTGTCATGGCGAATCATCCCTTCGAAAGGAATTTTCAATAACTATATAGGGCAAAAGGGTAGAGGGGAAAAAAAGTTGGAGGTTCGAATGGAATAGGAGGGTAATGCAAAGAAGGGATGGCCATGTTACAAGTAGAGAAGATGGCCTTCCATAAGCTTCGCTTAACAATTTTACATCGATGAGAAGAAGCTATGATTCAAAACCTTCCTTTAACGAGGCAACCCTTTCTCAAGATTTCTGGAGTTGGAGGCGGCCTACATCACATTTGACCCCTCTTTCGTATTTTTAAGTGCGTAATTCCGTAAAGAATGCACGTTTGAAATTTGGAGTCCGTGTTGAATGCACGTTTGAAATTTGGAGTCCGTGTTGAAATTTGGAGTCCGTGTTGAATGCAGCCCTTTTAATGTGTTGGCCCGTTTATCCTTAAGTTCGTAGTCAGTAACCGGATATCGATTCTTGTTTCCTTTCTATTTCGAGGTTGAAATACACAGCAATGTATAACCATGGCTTTGGCCATATAAGTGAAACCCAAAACCGATGCCTGATTACAAATTCAAGGTTACAATTTGTAGCATTGTTTTCCCATCGCTTCCCCCATTTTAAGTAAATGGTTCAATTGACCACATTGTCAAATCAATGCCATAATGGTTCTCAGGTATTGTTAAAAAAAGTAATCGCGAGCCAGTAGATGATTGTCTGCATGGAAGCGTATGTGTGCTACCATGCGTGCTTTTACATTGCGTTGATGCATTGAACCATATATAATCACGGTCCACTACCTTGGCACTGCTCGCAAACAATTGTGTTATGTATGCAACCTGCGTAATCGACCCTAACTGGCCAGATCCTATGAGAGGGATATACCAAAGAAGAGAGACTTACGCACACAAGATCCGAGGCAGAGAGACATGCAGAAAGCATGGAGGACTGCAGCATCGAGATAGTGGCACCAAAGTCCCCATCACTGGAGTCCACCTCAACTACACGAAAGACTGACGAGGGCAATGTTGAACCGCCAGACACCTCAGGGGTGCGGGATACAACAGGTGTACGAGGACTAGAATCTGACGCTCCTACCTTAAGGGAGCGCCGCCTGACCTTGGAGCCACTGCTTGGGGTCGACATTTTGCATGCAAACACCTGCGTGTGTGACGAATTTGTTTAGTGTGAAAATAATAGATACTCAGTAGCGTCTACTACTTCACAAGTATATTGAAAAGGTCTGCATCCTGCGATTCCTATAAAATCAATTTCTATTTCCGAACGTTTCGAGATTTCCTCTCTCTACAAATGCACTATTAATTTTCAGCGGACCAAATGATCTCTTACGAATCCATAACATAATCAATGTTCATCTTCGAATGTTGGAACAATTGCTCTCTCTATTTTTTAGCGAGTAGACTAGAGGAATGTTGGAATAATTTCTTTCTTTACTTTCTATGTTCTTCCCGTGCCTTGTGGGATCTGGGGAGTAGACTAGAGGAATGTTGGAATAATTTCTTTCTTTACTTTGTATGTTTTTCCCGTGCATTGTGGGATTTGGGGGTCTCATGGGTGCTAGACCGTTCATCTGTATAGTTGTTTCTTTTATTTTAATTAAAGTTCGAGAGAGTAGGCTATTGCTAAACTTCCTTTTATTAAAGAAAAAAAATCCTCTCTCTACTAGGCATCCAAATGCATTATTGACTTTCATCGGGCCAAATGAACTTTGGGAATGTTAATAGTGCTGTAAAAGTAATATGTGAAGGTGAACGGTTATTCAAATCAATTCGTATCACCATTTTCAAGTGGTATGAAGGATTCAAACATAAGGGAATTAAAAGTGTCGAAACTCTATGTATGTATGTATGTTTGTATCTATATGTACGCATGTATATATGTATATATGTGAGTGTGTATGTACATATGTATGTATTTATGTATGTATGTAAGTACGTATGTAGTATGTATGTATGTATGTTGCATGTATGCATTATGAAGTAGCTTGAATAAGATTAAGATCAAGATAACATTAGAATCTTTTGAGCAATACAACATCTAAGTTTAGTCTAGTGGTTAAGTCTCAACGATGGCAAGGAAGAGGCCTTGGGTTCATCCGCGATGGAGAACAAGGGAAGAGAGTTCTTTTCCCATGAGCTCTAAAGCCTTTATGAAGCACCCAATCGAGCTAAGTGAGTTGATTAAGTTCATTAAGGCTTATGTCAAGTGATTAGTTCACTTAACATAAGGATACCCTAGTGGGAGTCTAGATGTAGGTCCTA
Source organism: Ceratopteris richardii (assembly GCA_020310875.1). Lineage (NCBI taxonomy): Eukaryota > Viridiplantae > Streptophyta > Polypodiopsida > Polypodiales > Pteridaceae > Ceratopteris > Ceratopteris richardii. Next base: position 89,243,899 of record CM035420.1, read on the forward strand.
AAGCAATGATGGATGTTGAACATGCATATGTGAACTCTATGCACATGCACATGTGGACTCTAGTTAACTCTTAAGGTCACCTTCATTTTAAAAATCTATAGAATGACCGATTGGGTGGAGAATCGTAGGTCATTTTCTCACGTGTATGCCCAGTGGTTTCTTGTCTCATTGGATAGTTATTGAAGTTTACTTTATGTTCACCAATTATCTGGAGCATCTATAAGTAATCTGGGAGATACATTCATTTTAGTGAAGTTGGGTGATTGATATCTCTCTCTGTGTGTAGGTTGTGTTGGAACTATTTTTCTTTGTGTTGTAAGGGCTAGTTCTCCTTCTCTATTTATCCACTTGCTATGATTTTGGTATCATCAGGTGGCTATTAGAGTGAGTTAGAGGTAGTTTGAGATTCATTCTCTGTATATTCTCTGGGGAAAGCTTGCTGGAGTGAAACGAGGTCTTTGTTTGACTAGCAGCTGTGAGAATTCAACTAGCTCATCTTGTGGACATTATTTCTCTTATGTAAGCATCCATTTGGAGTGAAATTTGTTTTCTGGAAAGATCTTGATGTCTTCTATAGGTCCACAAAATGTCAATAGAGCTCTTTGCATATACTATGAGAAAGAACATTTTTGGTGTGCAGAGGTCAAAGAAGGTTACCTATGGAGGTTATTCACGCTTCATCATTGCATAGGGGTTGAGATACTTCCCCCAATAGTGGTATCAGAGCATTTTGGCATCTTGGAGACATCCAATATAAGAAAAAAGACCTCTTAGAGTTGGTGGTTGAAGATTTGCATCAACAAAACTGTGTTCGGGGTAGCTTACATCACGGGGGAGCTATTGCACGCAAACTTTCAGGCGTTGAAGGTGTCAATGTAAGGAAAGCTTTGGATTAAGGTAGCTTCATAGCCTCATTTGCATTTCACACACATTGGAGCTTTAGCCAAGGGCTAGACCAAGTAGCAATGACTAGAGATGGGCGACTTCAACACTCAAATTGAAAAGTTAGATAAGGGCAACTATCAACCATGGAGATTTAGGGTCTCCAAATACCTTATGGGCAAGAGCCTTTGGGGATTGATTAATGGAAGTGAACCAAGACCTAGCTTGGATGAAAATCCAACCAATGACCAGTGAAGAGCCTTTAGGGAACGGAATGAAAGAGACGAAGGTTATCTTTATCCTTTCCCAACACATTAGCAATAGCATGATTGGCCATATCCAAGACTTGGATTCAAGTATGAAGGTATGGTAGAAACTTGAGAGGCTTTATTCAACAAGCACCAAAGAAAGGAAGATTCAACTCAAGAATGAGCTCAACAATCTTAGAAAGAGCTAAGGGAGTAACATAAATGACTGCATACTTAAGGTCAAGGAATTGTCAGATGCATTGGGATCCATTGAAAGCCACATAAACAATGACGATCTTGTGGCTTATATTGTCAATGGTTTGAGGGATGATGATTAGTGGAAACCCTTTACCACTTCAATATATGTAAGGGATAATCTTCTCGATTTCGAGCAATTGGTTGCTCTCATGGTCACCGAAGAGATGAACATAGGTGGAAGTGCAACTAAAAGCAAGGAAGCACAAGTTTTTTATGCAGTTAATCAAAGGGGAAAAGGAAGGTTTGGAGGAAGGACGATCACTCAAGCAATGAAGGACATGTCCAAGGCAACTCATCACAAAGAGGTAGAGGAAGAACAAGAGGAAGATGTGGACAACATCAACAAAACAAGAATCAAGATGGCAAAGGCTGTTACGTATCTGGAAAGCTTGGCCACTGTGCTAGAGATTGCTACCAAGGAGGAAACTAAAGGAGCCATAATCAGGGTTCTTCATATAAAGGCCAAGGTAACTATGCTTCTACATGTTCAAAAAATGACAATCTCTTGATGATGCACATGAATGGAAATTCAAGCAAGTTAGATAACACTTGGCATATTGATAGTGGATGTAGCAACCATATGAGTTGCAATGCTTCTTTGTTTACTAACCTAAATGTTCCCAAAGGTAAAGGACATGTAGAAATAGGTGATGATATAGCCCATGAGATCTCCCATGTTTGAGATGTAGCTTTGGATGACAAGGAGGAAGGAAGATGTCTCAAGGATGTCTTTCATCTACCTACCATCAGAAAGAACTCGGTGTGTGTAGGGTAAATGGTTGAAAAAGGCTCTCAAGTAAGGTTCAACAAAGGTGGATGCTTTGTGGAGAACCCTAAGCAAGGTTACAAGTTCATAGCAAGAGGAAGGAAGCAAGGTAGACTCTTCATTTTGGAGGTAAATTCTCATTCCACTCAACACGTCTGCTTCACATATTGAAACAAGAACATTTCAAAGTTGGACATGGCACAAGAGGATAGGTCACATCAACATACAAAGAATGAAGGAAATGTAATTCAAGAGGCTGGTTGAAGGTCTTCGCAACTTCCAAGGACAAGGTATGAAGCATTTATGTGAATCTTGTCAACTAGGGAAGCAAGCAAGACTTCCATTCAAGAAGACTCACTACATAAGCCAACATCCATTGGAGTTAATACATGCAGATGTGTGGAGACAAACCATAGACCAAACTATTGGAGGTAACAAGTACTTTGTCACTTTTATAGATCATTGAACAATGATGTTTTGGGTTTATTTCATAAAAAACAAATCAAATGTATTTACATGTTTCAAAGCATTCAAGGAAATGGTAGAGAAGGAAACAAGTACATATATCAAGAAGCTAAGGGTGATGGAGAGGGAGAATATTTCTCCAATGAATTTTATGATTTCTTATGGGATCAAGGCATCAAGAGGCAAGTAACATGCAGGTACATGCCCCAACAAAATGGGGTGGCAAAAAGGAAGAATAGATACATTATAGAGATCTCTAGAGCAATGCTTAATGAGATGAATGTACCTAACACATTTTGGAGTGATGCAACAAATACTGCCATGTATCTTATGAATAGGTTCCCTACCTCAAGGATCCATGGGTTGACACCATATCAAACCTAATATGGTAAGAAACTTGATCTTTCCCACTTGAAGTTGAGGCACAAGCTACAACCAATGGCAAAAAAGTGCTTGTTTCTAGGATATTCAAATGATCATAAAGGTTACAGGTGCTTTGGCCATATAAGTGAAACCCAAAACCGATGCCTGATTACAAATTCAAGGTTACAATTTGTAGCATTGTTTTCCCATCGCTTCCCCCAATTTAAGTAAATGGTTCAATTGACCACATTGTCAAATCAATGCCATAAAGGTTCTCAGGTATTGTTAAAAAAAGTAATCGCGAGCCAGTAGATGATTGTCCGCATGGAAGCGTATGTGAGCTACCATGCGTGCTTTTACATTGCGTTGATGCATTGAATCATATATAATCACGGTCCGCTACCTTGGCACTACTTGCAAACAATTGTGTTATGTATGCAACCTGCGTAATCGACCCTAACTGGCCGGATCCTATGAGAGGGATATACCAGAGAAGGGAGACTTACGCACACAAGATCCGAGGCAGAGAGACATGCGGAAAGCATGGAGGACTGCGGCATCCAAATAGTGGCACCAAAGTCCCCATCACGGGAGTCCACCTCAACTACACGAAAGACTGACGAGGGCAATGTTGAACCGCCAGACACCTCAGGTGTGCGGGATACAACAGGTGTACGAGGACTAGAATCTGAGGCTCCTTCCTTAAGGGAGCGCCGCCTGACCTTGGAGCCACTGCCTCGGGTCCACATTTTGCATGCAAACACCTGCCTGTGTGAGGAATTTGTTTAGTGTGAAAATAATAGATACTCAGTAGCGTCTACTACTTCACAAGTATATTGAAAAGGTCTGCATCCTGCGATTCCTATATAATCAATTTTTATTTCCGAATGTTTCGAGATTTCCTCTCTCTACAAATGCACTATTAATTTTCACCGGACCAAATGGTCTCTTACGAATCCATAACATAATCAATGTTCATCTTCGAATGTTGGAACAATTGCTCTCTCTACTTTTTAGCGAGTAGACTAGAGGAATGTTGGAATAATTTCTTTCTTTACTTTCTATGTTCTTCCCGTGCCTTATGGGATTTGGGGAGTAGACTAGAGGAATGTTGGAATAATTTCTTTCTTTACTTTGGATGTTTTTCCCGTGCCTTGTGGGATTTGGGGGTCTCATGGGTGCTAGATCGTTCATCTGTATAGTTGTTTCTTTTATTTTAATTAAAGTTCGAGAGAGTAGGCTATTGCTAAACTTCTTTTTATTAAAGAAAAAAAATACTCTCTCTACCAGGAATCCAAATGCATTATTGACTTTCACCGGGCCAAATGAACTTTGGGAATGTTAATAGTGTTGTAAAAGTAATATGTGAAGGTGAACGGTTATTCAAATCAATTCGTAGCACCATTTTCAAGTGGTATGAAGGATTCAAACATAAGGGAATTAAAAGTGTTGAAATTGTATGTATGTATGTATGTTTGTATCTATATGTATGCATGTATATATATGTATATATGTGAGTGTGTATGTACATATGTATGTATTTATGTATGTATGTAAGTACATATGTAGTATGTATGTATGTATGTATGTATGTATGTATGTATGTATGTATGTTACATGTATGTATGTTGCATGTATGCATTATGAAGTAGCTTGAATAAGATTAAGATCAAGATAACATTAGAATCTTTTGAGCAATACAACATATAAGTTTAGTCTAGTGGTTAAGTCTCAATGATGGCAAGGAAGAGGCCTTGGGTTCATCCGAGATGGAGAACAAGGGAAGAGAGTTCTTTTCCCATGAGTCTAAACCCTTTATGAAGCACCCAATCGAGCTAAGTTGAGTTAATGAAGTTCATTAAGGCTTATGTCAAGTGATTAGTTCACTTAACATAAGGATACCCTAGTGGGAGTCTAGTTGTAGGTCCTAAAGCAATGATGGACGTTGAACATGCATATGTGAACTCTATGCACATGCACATGTGGACTCTAGTTAACTCTTAAGGTCACCTTCATTCTAAAAGTCCATAGAATGACCGGTTGGGTGGAGAATTGTAGGTCATTTTCTCACATGTATGCCCAGTGGTTTCTAACTTCATATCAAAGCCAAGATTTGACCATGGGACTTGGGGGTTAGGAGAATTGACTTTTCAATGCAAGGAAACAATGTTGAACTGTTATGTTTTGATAAATTGGATATGGAATCAGCAAAAATTTTCTTGGCACTCTTTCACTTGCAAACCTAGCGAGAAAGTACATAGATGATTTCTAGGTCCTACAAGCCTATGGAATCCACTAGGAAGAATTGAAAACCACGTCTAAGTTTAGTTTGAACTAGTTCTTATTGCTCATATTAGTATAATTGCATGAATTGTAATTAAGTTCATTAAGGCTTATGTCCAGTGTTTAGTTCACTTAACATAAGGATACTGTAGTGGGAGTCCAGTTGAAGGTCCTAAAGCAATGATGGAGGTTGCACATGCATATGTGGACTCTATGCACATGCACATGTGGACTCTAGTTAACTCTTAAGGTCATCTTCATTCTAAAAATCTATAGAATGACCCGATGGGTGGAGAATTGTAGGTCATTTTCTCATGTGTACGCGTGATGGTTTCTAACTTTGTATCAAAGCCAAGTTTTGACCGTGGGACTTGGGGGTTAGGAGACTTGACTTTTCAATGCAAGGAAACAATGTTGAACTACTATGTTTTGATAAATTGGATATGGAATCAACAACTTCGTGGAAATTCTCTTGGCATTCTTTCACTTGCAAACCTAGCGAGAAAAGTACATAGATGATTTCTAGGTCCTATAAGCCTATGGGATCCACTAGGAAGAAGTGAATCACTTCTAAGTTTAGTTTGAACTAGTTCTTATTGATCAGATTATTATAATTGCATGAATTGTAATTAAGTTCATTAAGGCTTATGTCAAGTGGTTAGTTCACTTAACATAAGGATACTCTAGTGGGAGTCTAGTTGTAGGTCCTGAAGCAATGAGGGAGGCACATGCATATGTGGACTCTATGCACATGCACATGTGGACTCTAGTTAACTCTTAAGGTCACCTTCATTCTAAAAATCTATAGAATGACTGGTTGGGTGGAGAATCCTTGGTCATTTTCTCATGTGTATGCCCAGTGGTTTCTAACTTTGTATGAAAGCCAAAATTTTGACCATGGGACTTGGTTGTTAGGAGAGTTGACCATGGGACTTGGGGGTTAGGAGAGTTTAGTTTGAACTAGTTCTTATTGCTCAGATTATTATAATTGCATGAATTATAATTAAGTTCATTAAGTCTTATGTCAAGTGGTTAGTTCATTTAACATAAGGATACTCTAGTGGGAGTCTAGTTGTAGGTCCTAAAGTAATGATGGAGGTTGCATATGCATATGTGGACTCTATGCACATGCACATGTGGACTCTAGTTAACTCTTAAGGTCACCTTCATTCTAAAAATCTATAGAATGACCAGTTGGGTGGAGAAACGTAGGTTATTTTCTCACATGTATGCCTAGTGGTTTCTAACTTTGTATCAAAGCCAAGTTTTGACCATGGGACTTGGGGGCTAGGAGAGTTGACTTTTCAATGCAAGGAAACAATGTTCAACTGCTATGTTTCGATAAATTGGATATGGAATCAAAAACTTATTGGAAATTCTCTTGGCATTCTTTCACTTGTAAACCTAGTGAGAAAGTACTTAGATGATTTCTAGGTCCTACAAGCCTATGGAATCCACTAGGGAGAAGTGAAAATCACTTCTAAGTTTAGTTTGAACTAGTTCTTATTGCTCATATTATTATAATTGCATGAATTATAAGCGCAGGGCATTATTATTTGAGTGAGGGAACAAATGCACAGGGCATGCATATGTGTGGATGCATGTGCATATGCACATGCACAATCTTCACCATTGATTTCATTGTTGTTCCCATAGATGCAACATGTTGGCGTATGAATATTTATGTACCATTTGAAGAAATGAAAAGTATACTACATGTAGGAAAAAGAATAAATACGCTCTAACACAACACTTAGGAAAAAACCTAAAAATGCAAGGGATACATGAAAGATGAATTTCATGAAAATTTTCTATGATAGTGAAACTATAATTCTTTCACAAAATGTAGAGTGAGAACTTCTTAATAGAAAACATAAGGGTAAAGTAAAAAAGCAAATGTGTGGATAAGTACCTTTTTTATCTAGGTCCATTCCAAGAGGATTCAATGTTAACCATTAAAGTAAAACTTGGTAGTGATAACAATCATACAAATTGGCTAGAAACCATCTAGGGGGTTATATATTTTAAGAATGAAAAAACTATGTGGGGTCGAATTAGAGTAAATAAAGAGAGATAAATGAATTAGCTTCCAAGTAAGCCCCAAACAATGGACAATGGTACTTAAGTCTTGTGGATGTATAACCAAACAATGTATCAACTCTTAGAGAGATTACAATGATTTGGAAATAGAAAAGCATGTGTGGATGTTTAGACTTGAGTGGAGGGGAAGAATTGTAGGAATCCCTAGGGTAGGTTGTTATGTTTTGTAGATAAATAAAAGAGATTAAGATAAAGACCAAAATCCTTTGTCACTATTGTCTGATCAACAAGAAACGATCAAACTTGGAACAAGATTATCCAAGTGCTTGTGATTGGAACTACTATAAATTCTGCTAGAGCAGTAAGGTTTGATTGTGATTGGAACTACTATAAATTTTGCTAGAGCAGTAAGGTTTGGATTAAGATTGTGCAACTCTCTACCCATGAGTTGTTTGCATTGATTCTCCCTCATTATGTATCCATTTGATGTAATTCTTGTCTCATTGGATAGTTATTGAAGTTTACTTTATGTTCACCAACTATCTAGAGCATTCTATAAGTAATCTGGGAGATACATTCATTTTAGTGAAGTTGGGTGATTGATATCTCTCTCAGTGTGTAGGTTGTGTTGGAACTATTTTTCTTTGTGTTGTAACGGCTAGTTCTCCTTCTCTATTTATCCACTTGCTATGATTTTGGTATCATCAGGTGGCTATTAGAGTGAGTTAGAGGTAGTTTGAGATTCATTCTCTGTATATTCTCTGGGGAAAGCCTGCTGGAGTGAAACGAGGTCTTTGTTTGACTAGCAGTTGTGAGAATTCATCTAGCTCATCTTGTGGACATTATTTCTCTTATGTAAGCATCCATTTGGAGTGAAATTTGTTTTGTGGAACGATCTTGATGTCTTCTATAGGTCCACAAAATGTGAATAGAGCTCTTTGCATATACTAGGAGAAAGAACATTTTTGGTGTGGAGAGGTCAACGAAGGTTACCTATGGAGGTTATTCACGCTTCATCATTGCATAGGGGTTGAGATACTTCCCCCAATAGTGGTATGAGAGCATTTTGGCATCTTGTAGACATCCAATATAAGAAAAAAGACCTCTTAGAGTTGGTGGTTGAAGATTTCCATCAACAAAACCGTGTTCGCCGTAGCTTACATCACGGGGGAGCTATTCTACGCAAACTTTCAAGCGTGGAAGGTGTCAATCTAAGGAAAGCTTTAGATTAAGGTAGCTTCATAGCCTCATTTGCATTTCACACACATTGGAGCTTTAGCCAAGGGCTAGACCAAGTAGCAATGACTAGAGATGGGTGACTTCAACAGTCAAATTGAAAAGTTAGATAAGGGAAACTATCAACCATGGAGATTTAGGGTCTCCAAATACCTTATGGGCAAGATCCTTTGGGAATTGATTAATGGAAGTGAACCAAGACCTAGCTTGGATGAAAATCCAACCAATGACCAGTGAAGAGCCTTTAGGGAATGGAATGAAAGAGACGAAGGTTATCTTTATCCTTTCCCAACACATTAGCCATAGCATGATTGGCCATATCCAAGACTTGGATTCAAGTATGAAGGTATGGTAAAAACTTGAGAGGCTTTATTTAACAAGCACCAAAGAAAGCAAGATTCAACTCAAGAATGAGCTCAACAATCTTAGAAAGAGCTAAGGGAGTAGCATAAATGACTGCATACTTAAGGTCAAGGAATTGTCAGATGCATTGGGATCCATTGAAAGCCACATAAACAATGACGATCTTGTGGCTTATATTGTCAATGGTCTGAGGGATGATGATAAGTGGAAACCCTTTACCACTTCAATATATGTAAGGGATAATCTTCTCGATTTCGAGCAATTGGTTGCTCTCATGGTCATCGAAGAGATGAACATAGGTGGAAGTTCAACTAAAAGCAAGGATGCACAAGTTTTTTATGCAGTTACTTAAAGGGGAAAAGGAAGGTTTGGAGGAAGGAAAGATCACTCAAGCAATGAAGGACATGTCCAAGGCACCTCATCACGAAGAGGTAGAGGAAGAACAAGAGGAAGAGGGGGACAACATCAACAAAACAAGAATCAAGATGGCAAAGGATGTTACATATCTGGAAAGCTTGGCCACTGTGCTAGAGATTGCTACCAAGGAGGAAACTAAAGGAGCCACAATCAAGGTTCATCATATAAAGGCCAAGGTAACTATGCTTCTCCAAGTTCAAAAAAGGACAATCTCTTGATGATGCACATGAATGGAAATTTAGGCAAGGTAGATAACACTTGGCATATTGATAGTGGATGTAGCAACCATATGAGTTGCAATGCTTCTTTGTTTACTAATCTAAATGCTCCCAAAGGTAAAGGACATGTAGAAATAGGTGATGATATAGCCCATGAGATCTCGCATGTTTGAGATGTAGCTTTGGATGACAAGGAGGAAGGAAGATGTCTCAAGGATGTCTTGCATCTACCTACCATCAGAAAGAACTCGGTGTGTGTAGGGTAAATGGTTGAAAAAGGCTCTCAAGTAAGGTTCAACAAAGGTGGATGCTTTGTGGAGAACCCTAAGCAAGGTTACAAGTTCATAGCAAGAGGAAGGAAGGAGATGGGCGACTTCAACACTCAAATTGAAAAGTTAGATAAGGGCAACTATCAACCATGGAGATTTAGGGTCTCCAAATACCTTATGGGCAAGAGCCTTTGGGGATTGATTAATGGAATTGAACCAAGACCTAGCTTGGATGAAAATCCAACCAATGACCAGTGAAGAGCCTTTAGGGAGTGGAATGAAAGAGACAAAGGTTATCTTTATCCTTTCCCAACACATTAGCAATAGCATGATTGGCCATATCCAAGACTTGGATTCAAGTATGAAGGTATGGTAGAAACTTGAGAGGCTTTATTCAACAAGCACCAAAGAAAGGAAGATTCAACTCAAGAATGAGCTCAACAATCTTAGAAAGAGCTAAGGGAGTAGCATAAATGACTGCATACTTAAGGTCAAGGAATTGTCAGATGCATTGGGATCCATTGAAAGCCACATAAACAATGACGATCTTGTGGCTAATATTGTCAATGGTTTGAGGGATGATGATAAGTGGAAACCCTTTACCACTTCAATATATGTAAGGGATAATCTTCTCGATTTCGAGCAATTGGTTGCTCTGATGGTCACCGAAGAGATGAACATAGGTGGAAGTTCAACTAAAAGCAAGGATGCACAAGTTTTTTGTGCAGTTAATCAAAGGGGAAAAGGAAGGTTTGGAGGAAGGAAAGATCACTCAAGCAATGAAGGACATGTCCAAGGCACCTCATCACAAAGAGGTAGAGGAGTAACAAGAGGAAGAGGGGGACAACATCAACAAAACAAGAATCAAGATGGCAAAGGATGTTACATATCTGGAAAGCTTGGCCACTGTGCTAGAGATTGCTACCAAGAAGGAAACTAAAGGAGCCATAATCAAGGTTCTTCATATAAAGGCCAAGGTAAATATGCTTCTACAAGTTCAAAAAATGACAATCTCTTGATGATGCACATGAATGGAAATTCAAGCAAGGTAGATAACACTGGGCATATTGATAGTGGATGTAGCAACCATATGAGTTGCAATGCTTCTTTGTTTATTAATCTAAATGCTCCCAAAGGTAAAGGACATGTAGAAATAGGTGATGATATAGCCCATGAGATCTCCCATGTTTGAGATGTAGCTTTGGATGACAAGTGGGAAGGAAGATGTCTCAAGGATGTCTTGCATCTACCTACCATCATAAAGAACTCGGTGTCTGTAGGGTGAATGGTTGAAAAAGGCTCTCAAGTAAGGTTCAACAAAGGTGGATGCTTTGTGGAGAACCCTAAGCAAGGTTACAAGTTCATAGCAAGAGGAAGGAAGCAAGGTAGACTCTTCATTTTGGAGGTAAATTCTCATTCCACTCAACACGTCTGCTTCACATATGGAAACAAGAACATTTCAAAGTTGGACATGGCACAAGAGGATAGGTCACATCAACATACAAAGAATGAAGGAAATGTAATTCAAGAGGCTGGTTGAAGGTCTTCCCAACTTCCAAGGACAAGGTATGAAGCATTTATGTGAATCTTGTCAACTAGGGAAGCAAGCAAGACTTCCATTAAAGAAGACTCACTACATAAGCGAACATCCATTGGAGTAAATAGATGGAGATGTGTGGAGACCAACCAAAGAGCAATCTATTGGAGGTAACAAATACTTTGTCACTTTTATAGATGATTGAACAATGATGTTTTGGGTTTATTTCATAAAATACAAATCAAATGTATTTACATGTTTCAAAGCATTCAAGGAAATGGTAGAGAAGTAAACAAGTAAATATATCAAGAAGTTAAGGCTGATGGAGAGGGAGAATATTTCTCCAATGAATTTTATGATTTCTTATGGGATCAAGGCATCAAGAGGCAAGTAACATGCAGGTACATGCCCCAACAAAATGGGGTGGCAAAAAGGAAGAATAGATACATTATAGATATCTCTAGAGCAATGCTTAATGAGATGAATGTACCTAACACATTTTGGAGTGATGCGACAAATACTGCCATGTATCTTATGAATAGGGTCCCTACCTCAAGGATCCATGGGTTGACACCATATCAAACCTATTATTGTAAGAAACTTGATCTTTCCCACTTGAAGTTGAGGCACAAGCTACAACCAATGGCAAAAAAAACCATGTTTCTAGGATATTCAAAGGATCATAAAGGTAGAGGTGCTTTGGCCATATAAGTGAAACCCGAAACCGATGCCTGATTACAAATTCAAGGTTACAATTTGTAGCATTGTTTTCCCATCGCTTCCCCCATTTTAAGTAAATGGTTCAATTGACCACATTGTTAAATCAATGCCATAATGGTTCTCAGGTATTGTTAAAAAAAGTATTCGCGAGCCAGTAGATGATTGTCTGCATGGAAGCGCATGTGTGCTACCATGCGTGCTTTTACATTGCGTTGATGCATTGAATCATATATAATCACGGTCCGCTACCTTGGCACTGCTCGCAAACAATTGTGTTATGTATGCAACCTCCGTAATCGACCCTAACTGGCCGGATCCTATGAGAGGGATATACCAAAGAAGGGAGGCTTACGCACACAAGATCCGAGGCAGAGAGACATGTGGAAAGCATGGAGGACTGCGGCATCCAGATAGTGGCACCAAAGTCCCCATCACGGGAGTCCACCTCAACTACACGAAAGATTGACGAGGGCAATGTTGAACCGCTAGACACCTCAGGGGTGTGGGATACAACAGGTGTACGAGGACTAGAATCTGACGCTCCTTCCTTAAGGGAGCGCCGCCTGACCTTGGAGCCACTGCCTGGGGTCAACATTTTGCATGCAAACACCTGCCTGTGTGAGGAATTTGTTTAGTGTGAAAATAATAGATACTTAGTAGCGTCTACTACTTCACAAGTATATTGAAAAGGTCTGCATCCTGCGATTCCTATATAATCAATTTCTATTTCCGAACGTTTCAAGATTTCCTCTCTCTACAAATGCACTATTAATTTTCAGCAGACCAAATGATCTCTTACGAATACATAACATAATCAATGTTCATCTTCGAATGTTGGAACAATTGCTCTCTCTACTTTTTAGCGAGTAGACTAGAGGAATGTTGGAATAATTTCTTTCTTTACTTTCTATGTTCTTCCCGTGCCTTGTGCGATTTGGGGAGTAGACTAGAGGAATATTGGAATAATTTCTTTCTTTACTTTGTATGTTTTTCCCGTGCCTTGTGGGATTTGGGTGTCTCATGGGTGCTAGACCGTTCATCTGTATAGTTGTTTCTTTTATTTTAATTAAAGTTCAAAAGAGTAGGCCATTGCTAAACTTCCTTTTATTAAAGAAAAAAAATCCTCTCTCTACTAGGCATCCAAATGCATTGTTGACTTTCATCGGGCCAAATGAACGTTGGGAATGTTAATAGTGCTGTAAAAGTAATATGTGAAGGTGAACGGTTATTCAAATCAATTCATATCACCATTTTCAAGTGGTATGAAGGATTCAAACATAAGGGAATTAAAAGTGTTGAAACTCTATGTATGTATGTATGTATGTTTGTATCTATATGTATGCATGTATATATGTATATATGTGAGTGTGTATGTACATATGTATGTATTTATGTATGTATGTAAGTACGTATGTAGTATGTATGTATGTATGTTACATGTATGTATGTTGCATGTATGCATTATGAAGTAGCTTGAATAAGATTAAGATCAAGATAACATTAGAATCTTTTGAGCAATACAACATATAAGTTTAGTCTAGTGGTTAAGTCTCAACGACGGCAAGGAAGAGGCCTTGGGTTCATCCGCGATGGAGAACAAGGGAAGAGAGTTCTTTTCCCATGAGCTCTAAAGCCTTTATGAAGCACCCAATCGAGCTAAGTTGAGTTAATTAAGTTCATTAAGGCTTATGTCAAGTGATTAGTTCACTTAACATAAGGATACCCTAGTGGGAGTCTAGTTGTAGGTCCTAAAGCAATGATGGAGGTTGAACATGCATATGTGAACTCTATGTACATGCACATGTGGACTCTAGTTAACTCTTAAGGTCACCTTCATTCTAAAAATCTATAGAATGACCGGTTGGGTGGAGAATTGTAGGTCATTTTCTCACGTGTATGCCCAGTGGTTTCTAACTTCATATCAAAGCCAAGTTTTGACCATGGGACTTGGGGGTTAGGAGAATTGACTTTTCAATGCAAGGAAACAATGTTGAACTGCTATGTTTTGATAAATTGGATATGGAATCAGCAAAAATTCTCTTGGCATTCTTTCACTTGCAAACCTAGCGAGAAAGTACATAGATGATTTCTAGGTCCTACAAGCCTATGGAATCCACTAGGAAGAAGTGAAAACCACTTCTAAGTTTTCAAAGATGTGGAGGTAAAGTTCATCGAAACCAAAGAGTAGGTTGCAGATATGTTTACAAAGTTCTTGGATGCCTCTAAACTCAAAGGTTTCAAGGATGCCATAAATTTGAAGGACATGGTTGAAGATAACTCCCAAATGAGCTTGAGGGGGAGTGTTGAAAATAAATGTACAAGCTCATTTTCATATGAGCCATGCTTGGATAGATTTACCAAATATAAAGATAAAGAGAAAGTAGAGGAAAAAAAAGGAAAAAATAATAAAAGAAAAAGTCTAGTCAAAATTCATGATGACTAAGAGATACAATATCTTGCCTTGTAGTTAGTAGCATGTAGTGGAGAAAGTGGTGAGTTAAGAAGGAGGCACAAACTTCTTCACATGCTCATTGGTTATAAAAGTGAAGTGGGAGCACATTCAAAACAAGGAGAGAAAGAGGTAAGAGCTCCCAGTAGTCGGATCTGGCCATTTTGTCATTTAGCTTCCCTTAGACTCCTTCCAGCCGCACGTCAGTTTGTATACAGCTCTGTTGCAGAGCTCATATCTTGGTGCATATGTAACCATTTTGTGATTTTAAAGATTCATTTGAAAGCTTATCTTGTGTACTTGCTGCATATCAAATATCTCTTTGAAAGCTTATGTAGTTTGTGAGATATCAGTGAAAGAGTGAAGTCCAATTTTTCAGTATACTTGTGTAGATAGGTAGTCTATTTTGGTCGGTTCAATTTCCCAACCAAAACATATCCAAATTGTGTGATTTTTGACTTGTTGGAACGCTCTTGGCATCTACTTTCACTGTCTCAGACATCTCATTGAGATCATTTACATTCTATGAGATATCTGCTAGAAAGTAAAGTCCAGTTTTACAGTGTACTTATGTGTGCAGGTGGTCTATCTTGGTGACTTGAGTTTCCTGATCAAAACTCATCCAAATTACCTGTTTTTTATATTCTTTGAAATTTATTTGTGTCTACTTTCTCTATACCAAATATCTTTCTCAAAGGATATATGTTCAGAGAGTTATCAGCCCGAGAGTGAAGCTCAGTTCTTTAGCATATCTGTGTGGACAGGTAGTTCATCTTTGACAATTGTGTTTCCTAATCAAAACTTGTCCAAATTAAGTCATTTATAGCTTGTTAGAAAGCTCTCTTTGTCTACTTTGATTGACTAAAGTCTCAAGTCCATTTGAGTTTTTTATTGAGAGAAGCAAGCTATCTAAGGTGCAAATGTTTGTCCAAGTGCTGGACATACAAGGGCTCACTACACACTTCCGTTGCGCATAGGAGAACTCATTCTCCACAGAGACCCCCAAATCCCACAAGGCACACGAAAAACATACAAAGTAAAGAAAGAGATTATTCCAACATTCCTCTAGTCTACTCCCCAAATCCCACAAGGCATGGGAAGAACATAGAAAGTAAAGAAAGAAATTATTCCAACATTCCTCTAGTCTACTCGCTAAAAAGTAAAGAGAGAAATTGTTCCAACATTCGAAGATGAACATTCATTATGTTATGGATTCGTAAGAGATTATTTGGACCGCTGAAAATTAATAGTGCATTTGTAGAGAGAGGAAATCTCGAAACGTTCGGAAATAAAACTTGATTATATAGGAATCGCAGGATGCAGACCTTTTCAATATACTTGTGAAGTAGTAGACGCTACTGACTATCTATTATTTTCACACTTAACAAATTCCTCACACAGGCAGGTGTTTGCATGCAAAATGTCGACCCCAGGTAGTGGCTCCAAGGTCAGGCAGCGCTCCCTTAAGGGAGGAGCGTCAGATTCTATTCCTCGTACACCTGTTGTATCCCGCACCCCTGAGGTGTCTGGCAGTTCAACATTGCCCTCGTCAGTCTTTCGTGTAGAAGAGGTGGACTCCCGTGATGGGGACTTTGGTGCCACTATCTGGATGCCGCAGTCCTCCATGCTTTCCGTATGTCTCTCTGCCTCGGATCTTGTGTGCGTAAGTCTCCCTTCTTTGGTATATCCCTCTCATAGGATCTGGCCAGTTAGGGTCGATTACGCAGGTTGCATACATAACACAATTGTTTGCGAGCAGTGCCAAGGTAGCGGACCGTGATTATATATGGTTCAATGCATCAACGCAATGTGAAAGCACGCATGGTAGCACACATACGCTTCCATGCGGACAATCATCTACTGGCTCGCGATTACTTTTTTTAACAATACCTCAAAACCATTATGGCATTGATTTGACAATGTGGTCAATTGAACCATTTACTGAAAATGGGGGAAGCGATGGGAAAACAATGCTACAAAATGTAACCTTGAATTTGTAATCAGGCATCGGTTTCGGGTTTCACTTATATGGCCAAAGCACCTGTAACCTTTATGATCATTTGAATATCCTAGAAACACGCACTTTTTTGCCATTGGTTGTAGCTTGTGCCTCAACTTCAAGTGGGAAAGATCAAGTTTCTTACCATAATAGGTTTGATATGGTGTCAACCCATGGATGCTTGTGGTAGGGACCCTATTCATAAGATACATGGTAGTATTTGTTGCATCACTCCAAAACGTGTTAGGTACATTCATCTCATTAAGCATTGCTCTAGAGATCTCTATAATGTATCTATTCTTCCTTTTTGCCACCCCATTTTGTTGGGGCATGTACCTGCATGTTACTTGCCTCTTGATGCCTTGATCCCATAAGAAATCATAAAATTCATTGGAGAAATATTCTCCCTCTCCATCAACCTTAGCTTCTTGATATATGTACTTGTTTCCTTCTCTACCATTTCCTTGAATGCTTTGAAACATGTAAATACATTTGATTTGTTTTTTATGAAATAAACCCAAAACATCATTGTTCAATCATCTATAAAAGTGACAAAGTACTTGTTACCTCAAATAGATTTCTCTTTGGTTGGTCTCCACACATCTGCATGTATTAACTCCAATGGATGTTGGCTTATGTAGTGAGTCTTCTTGAATGGAAGTCTTGCTTGCTTCCCTAGTTGACAAGATTCACATAAATGCTTCATACCTTGTCCTTGGAAGTTGGGAAGACCTTCAACCAGCCTCTTGAATTACATTTCCTTCATTCTTTGTATGTTGATATGACCTATCCTCTTGTGCCATGTCCAACTTTGAAATGTTCTTGTTTCCATATGTGAAGCAGACGTGTTGAGTAATGAGAATCTACCTCCAAAATGAAGAGTCTAGCCCTCGGCTAAAGCTCCAATGTGTGTGAAATGCAAATGAGGCTATGAAGCTACCTTAATCCAAAGCTTTCCTTAGATTGACACCTTCCACGCTTGAAAGTTTGCGTAGAATAGCTCCCCCGTGATGTAAGCTACCGCGAACACGGTTTTGTTGATGCAAATCTTCAACCACCAACTCTAAGAGGTCTTTTTTCTTATATTGGATGTCTCCAAGATTCCAAAATGCTCTGATACCACTATTGGGGGAAGTATCTCAACCCCTATGCAATCATGAAGCATCAATAACCTCCATAGGTAACCTTCTTTGACCTCTGCACACCAAAAATGTTCTTTCTCATAGTATATGCAAAGAGCTCTATTGACATTTTGTGGACCTATAGAAGACATCAAGATCTTTCCACAAAACAAATTTCACTCCAAATGGATGCTTACATAAGAGAAATAATGTCCACAAGATGAGCTAGTTGAATTCTCAGAGCTGCTAGTCAAACAAAGACCTCGTTTCACTCAAGCATGCTTTCCCCAGACAATATACAGAGAGTGAATCTCAAACTACCTCTAACTCACCCTAATAGCCACCGGATGATACCAAAATCATAGCAAGTGGATAAATAGAGAAGGAGAACTAGCCCTTACAACACAAAGAAAAATAGTTCCAATACAACCTACACACAGAGAGAGATATCAATCACCCAACTTTACTAAAATGAATGTATCTCCGAGATTACTTATAGAATGCTCCAAATAATTGGTGAACATAAAGTAAACTTCAATAACTATCCAATGAGACAAGAATTACATCAACAACTCATGGGTAGAGAGTTGCACAATCTTAATCCAAACCTTACTGCTCTAGCAAAATTTATAGTAGTTCCAATCACAATCAAACCTTATTGCTCTAGCAGAATTTATAGTACTTCCAATCACAATCACTTGGATAATCTTGTTCCAAGTTTGATCGTTTCTTGTTGATCAGACAATAGTGACAAAGGATTTTGGTCTTTATCTTAATCTCTTTTATTTATCTACAAAATATAACAACGTACCATAGGGATTCCTACAATTTTTCCCCTTTACTCAAGTCTAAACATCCACACATGCTTTTCTATTTCCAAATCATTGTAATCTCTTTAAGAGTTGATACATTGTTTGGTTATACATCCACAAGACTTAAGTACCATTGTCCATTGTTTGGGGCTTACTTGGAAGCTAATTCATTTATCTCTCTTTATTTACTCTAATTTGACCCCACATAGTTTTTTCATTCTAGCCAATTTGTATGATTGTTATCACTACCAAGTTTTACTTTAATGGTTAACATTGAACCCTCTTGGAATGGACCTAGATAAAAAAGGTACTTATCCACACATTTGCTTTTTTACTTTACCCTTATGTTTTCTATTAAGAAGTTCTCACTCTACATTTGGTGAAAGAATTGTAGTTTCACTATCATAGAAATTTTTCATGAAATTCATCTTTCATGTATCCCTTGCATTTTTAGGTTTTTTTTCTAAGTGTTGTGTTAGAGCGTATTTATTCTTTTTCCTACATGTAGTATACTTTTCATTTCTTCCAATGGTACATAAATATTCATACGCCAACATGTTGCATCTATGGGAACAACAATGAAATCAATGGTGAAGATTGTGCATGTGCATATGCACATGCATCCACCCATATGCATGCCCTGTGCATTTGTTCCCTCACCCAAATAATAAATACATCAAGTTGGACTTTGAGCAATAAGAACTAGTTCAAACTAAACTTAGAAGTGATTTTCACTTCTATCTAGTGGATTCCATAGGCTTGTAGGACCTAGAAATCATCTAAGTACTTTCTCACTAGGTTTACAAGTGAAAGAATGCCAAGAGAATTTCCAATAAGTTTTTGATTCCATATCCAATTTATCGAAACATAGCAATTGAACATTGTTTCCTTGCATTGAAAAGTCAACTCTCCTAGCCCCCAAGTCCCATGGTCAAAACTTGGCTTTGATACAAAGTTAGAAACCACTGTGCATACATGTGAGAAAATAACCTACGATTCTCCACCCAACTGGTCATTCTATAGATTTTTAGAATGAAGGTGACCTTAAGAGTTAACTAGAGTCCACATGTGCATGTGCATAGAGTCCACATATGCATATGCAACCTCCATCATTACTTTAGGACCTACAACTAGACTCCCACTAGAGTATCCTTATGTTAAATGAACTAACCACTTGACATAAGACTTAATGAACTTAATTATAATTCATGCAATTATAATAATCTGAGCAATAAGAACTAGTTCAAACTAAACTTAGAAGTGATTTTCACTTCTCCCTAATGGATTCCATAGGCTTCTAGGACCTAGAAATCATCTATGTACTTTCTCGCCAGGTTTGCAACTGAAAGAATGCCAAGAGAATTTGAAAGAAGTTGTTGATTCCAGATCCAATTTATCAAAACATAGCAGTTGAACATTGACGTTTCTTTGTATTCAAAAGTCAACTCTCCTAACCCCCAAGTCCCATGGTCAAAATTTTGGCTTTCATACAAAGTTAGAAACCACTGGGCATACACATGAGAAAATGACCTACGATTCTCCACCCAACCGGTCATTCTATAGATTTTTAGAATGAAGGTGACCTTAAGAGTTAACTAGAGTCCACATGTGCATGTGCATAGAGTCCACATCTGCATGTGCCTCCCTCATTGCTTCAGGACCTACAACTAGACTCCCACTAGAGTATCGTTATGTTAAGTGAACTAACCACTTGACATAAGCCTTAATGAACTTAATTATAATTCATGCAATTATAATAATCTGATCAATAAGAACTAGTTCAAACTAAACTTAGAAGTGATTCACTTCTTCCTAGTGGATCCAATAGGCCTATAGGACCTAGAAATCATCTATGTAATTTTCTCGCTAGGTTTGCAAGTGAAAGAATGCCAAGAGAAGTTCCAAGAAGTTGTTGATTCCATATCCAATTTATCAAAACGTAGCAGTTCAACATTGTTTCCTTGCATTGAAAAGTCAAGTCTCCTAACCCCCAAGTCCCACGTTCAAAACTTGGCTTTGATACAAAGTTAGAAACCATCGGGCATACACATGAGAAAATGACCTACGATTCTCCACCCAACCGGTCATTCTATAGATTTTTAGAATGAAGGTGACCTTAAGAGTTAACTAGAGTCCACATGTGCATGTGCATAGAGTCCACATATGCATGTGCAACCTCCATCATTGCTTTAGGACCTTCAACTAGACTCCCACTAGAGTATCCTTATGTTAAGTGAACTAAACACTGGACATAAGCCTTAATGAACTTAATTATAATTCATGCAATTATACTAATATGAGCAATAAGAACTAGTTCAAACTAAACTTAGAAGTGGTTTTCACTTCTTCCTAGTGGATTCCATAGGCTTGTAGGACCTAGAAATCATCTATGTACTTTCTCGCTAGGTTTGCAAGTGAAAGAATGCCAAGAGAATTTTTGTTGATTCCATATCCAATTTATCAAAACATAGCAGTTCAACATTGTTTCCTTGCATTGAAAAGTCAATTCTCCTAACCCCCAAGTCCCATGGTCAAAACTTGGCTTTGATATGAAGTTAGAAACCACTGGGCATACACGTTAGAAAATGACCTACAATTCTCCACCCAACCGGTCATTCTATAGATTTTTAAAATGAAGGTGACCTTAAGAGTTAACTAGAGTCCACATGTGCATGTGCATAGAGTTCACATATGCATGTTCAACCTCCATCATTGCTTTAGGACCTACAACTAGACTCCCATTAGGGTATCCTTATGTTAAGTGAACTAATCACTTGACATAAGCCTTAATGAACTTAATTAACTCAACTTAGCTCAATTGGGTGCTTCATAAAGGCTTTAGAGCTCATGGGAAAATAACTCTCTTCCCTTGTTCTCCATCACGGATGAACCCAAGGCCTCTTCCTTGCCATCGTTGAGACTTAACCGCTAGACTAAACTTATATGTTGTATTGCTCAAAAGATTCTAATGTTATCTTGATCTTAATCTTATTCAAGCTACTTCATAATGCATACATGCATACATGCAACATACATACATGTACATACATACATACATACTACATACGTACTTACATACATACATAAATACATACATAAATACATACATATGTACATACACACTCACATATATACATATACATGCATACATTCCCTTAATTCCCTTATGTTTGAATCCTTCATACCACTTGAAAATGGTGATACGAATTGATTTGAATAACCGTTCACCTTCACATATTACTTTTACAGCACTATTAACATTCCCAAAGTTCATTTGGCCCGTTGAAAGTCAATAATGCATTTGGATGCCTAGTAGAGAGAGGATTTTTTTTCTTTAATAAAAGGAAGGTCTGGTGCAGAGAAGGTCGGCGGCAGAAAGAACCTTGGGTATTTTGTAACCTTGCTTGATTGTGTACTCTTTGGGATTTTGCACAGAGAACATTTGGCTTTGTGCTACACATCATCATTGTACTTTTCTATTTATAATCAATCTATAGAAGCTTCCGATGTCTATATTTCTCTTCTTATCCTTCTTCCTTCTCCTACAAACACTCAATTCCCTTTTTGCACAAGAATCCCCTAACATAAACGAAAGAAGGAATGACAGAACCCAATGGCTAATATGGTGATTATCACACTTGTTGAAGCAGAAACAACTATTGTATAGTCTAAATATGGAAAAGTTGTGCAACCGACATTGTCTTTGAACCACGATAAAGAGAAACAATGTATGGTGACAAAAGCAACGACATGGGCCCAAGCCAAAGTTCCAATCTTTCCAACACCCATTCCCTGTTGATATATTTAGGTAGTGATGTGTGTGAACACTCTAGGACACCGGGGAACTTTTTTCCCTCTTTAGGAGGTTTTTTTCCCTCGGCTTGTATATACGCCTATTGCTCTAATGGGCTACTTATCTTTGTACATTCTCTAGTAATACATTCAGTCTTGTGTGTTGTGCTCCAAGCTTCTTCTTCTTCCTTGTGTTGTTCGCGTGCTTTCGTAGACATCTAACTCCAACAATTGGTATCAGAGCAAGTCGTCGCTTCATCTAGGGCGCCGTCGACACTCCTCTGTTTGCAGTCTCAGAATCGCATGAATTTTGGTGAGCATACTCAGGGTGTTTCCGAGATCAAAACAGCTTTGCTATGTGGTGCTGAAATCGCGATCTGAGCTCGTTTCGGCCTCCGAACACACTATCACAGCGCTTGTGCAGGCTATTTTGTCTTTTTGTGCCAAAGGTATATACCAATTTCTGTTTGCTAGTATAAGCGTCTCGAAGTCTGCTACAAGTCTAGCTAAATCCGTTTGGGCAGTTCTGTTCAACTTTTTGAGATACAGACAATTTTCTGCATCAAGGTATTTTAGTCACCAACCATGGCTGAAAGCACTGATGTATTCCGTATGTTGGTTGTTGAGGATAAGTTGGATGGTACCAACTACCCATTATGGGCTTATATGATGCGACATGTATTGGTTGCAAAAGGATTGTGGAACATTGTGCAGGGTGTTGAAAGACGTCTTGTTCCACCTGTAACGACAGGTACTGCAAATATAGGTGCTCGAGCTAATGAAGATGGTGTCGAAGATGATATTCCGTAGATTCCTGTTCATGCTGCTATTTTTGCTACACCTAGTACAGAGCAGATTCACTAGGATGGCAGAGATGCCTAGGCACATGCATTGATAGCTTTGTCTGTCAAACGTGCCATTATTCCTCACATTCGCTCTTGCAGAACAGCTAAGGATGCTTGGGATACACTTACCACATTGTATCAAGCTAGAAATGAGGCTCGTGTTGCTTACCTTCGAAAACAGTTGGAGAGTGAGCACATGAATGAAGGTGATTCTATGGATAGTTTTTTGACAAAGATCAAAGACTTGAAGGAACATTTGATTTCTACTGATGAGGTTATACTAGATAACTCACTTGTGCAGACCGTTCTGAATGGTCTTCCTGATTCATATCAGAGTTTTGCTTCTACTCTTCGATTGATGATGAAAGGCAATCCAAATGCCTTATCATTTGAGGAGTTAGTCTCTGTTATGTTACAAGAAGATCAGTCTAGGGCAGAAGGGCAAAGGAAAATGGAGCTCTTCTACTAGTAAGCAAAAATCTGCAAATGTTGCACATTCGAGAACCAAGACAAAGATGAGAAAAAATCAGAAAAGCAGAAATTGTTTTGTAAGTACTATAAAGGGAATGATCATATCATAAAGAACTTTCCAAAACTGGCTGCAAAAGAGGCAAAGAAGAAAGAGGCTAGATTGGTTATTGCAGAAGCCTCTACACCAAAAACAGAGTCTGCTAATCTTGTGCAGGAAGAAGAATGGGCGTTTACTACTGTTTGTAGTTTTGACCCATCTTCTCATGAGCAGTGCATGTCTTCAGTAGACTCAGATGTTTGGTACTTTGACAGTGGGGCGACCAAACATATTACCTCGCAGCGCAGTTTCTTCTCTTCAGTCGAGCCTGCCCTTATAGGGAATATTGTTACACTACAGAAATCTGATATGGTGTCTTCTTTGCCCAAGCTTGAGGCACCCGGAAAACATGTATGTCAAGGTTGTATTTTGGGCAAAATGCAGCGTTCATCTTTTCCAAAAGATGGTTCAGTTCGGGCTACGCAGAAATTGAAGCTTGTACATAGTGATGTCTGTGGTCCTATGCAGACACCCTCTTTTGGAAATAACCTTTACTTCGTGACTTTCATTGATGATTTTTCCAGGCA
Source organism: Ceratopteris richardii (assembly GCA_020310875.1). Lineage (NCBI taxonomy): Eukaryota > Viridiplantae > Streptophyta > Polypodiopsida > Polypodiales > Pteridaceae > Ceratopteris > Ceratopteris richardii. The sequence goes on from CM035420.1 coordinate 89,268,077, forward strand.
TGCATGGGTATATCCATTGAAGGCAAAGTCCGAAGTGTTCATGTGCTTCAAACAATTATTGGTTTTGCTTGAAAAGCTGTCAGCATGTAAAATGGGCACCCTCCGTTCTGATCGAGGGGGCGAATATATGTCTTCTGATTTTAATGCATTTCTGGCTGAATGTGGGATAAAACACCAGTGTACAGTGCCGTATACTCCTCAACATAATGGAGTTGTGGAAAGAAAGAACAGGTCACTCATGGAGATGGCGAGGTGTATGGTCAAGAGTCAGGCCTTACCACATAGTTTCTGGCTTGAGGCTGTCATGTGTGCAACGTATGTACTGAACAGGTGTCCCACTAAAGCGCTACAGCCTATCACTCCATATGAGGCTTGGCATGACCGCAAGCCATCTTTTGCTCATCTGCGTGTTTTTGGTTGTTTGGCATATACACTAGTGCCTGAACATCACAGAAAATTGGATGATAAGGCAGTAAAATGTATTTTTGTTGGGTACAATTCTGAAAGTAAAGATTATCGTCTGTATCATCCACAGACTAAACACATTCTGGTAAGCCATGATGTTGTTTTTGTGGAAGATGCTATTCAGCCATTGCTTTCATGTACTAAGGAGACATCTGTTAGCTCCAAAGACATGTATGATACTTTGATGCCTCTTTTTATAGGTAGACAGTCTAGTGCTGGTCCTAATGAGGCAACTTCTCAGCCTTTGCAGGTTTCATATGATGATGCAGATCATTCCATTTCTGATGCAGATTTACATGATGCACTTGTTGATGAGAGAGCTGATATTGAGCAGGCAAAAACTATGCCATGGTGCAAACTTTGCGTGACAGCAAATTAGATGCACCTTTGTCATATCGTACTCGTTCAGGCTCTCATAGTGCCTCCTTTGCATCACATTGCTATGCTATGGCTTCGTCTAGTCTCTGTGATGAGAATGAGCCTGTTTCTTTTGATCAAGCACATAATTCAGAAAATTGGATGGCTGCTATGCAATATGAATATGATGCTATAATGAAGAATGGTACATGGTCTTTATGTGACTTGCCTCCTGGCAAGAAGGCCATTGGCACTAAGTGGGTATACAAGCTGAAGCGTAAATCTGATGGTACAGTTGACAGGTATAAGGCTAGGCTTTTTGCAAAGGGTTATGCGGAGGAAAGAGGCATTGATTTTGATGAGACCTTTGCACCTACATGCCGTATGACTACTGTTCGGAGCATTTGTGCACTTGCAGCCCATCATGGTTGGAATGTACATCAGTTGGACATTAAAACATCATTCCTGGATGGTGACTTGCATGAAGAAGTGTATGTTTTTCAGCCCCATGACTTTGTGCAGAAAGGGCATGAAAACCAGGTGTGCAGGTTAAAGAAGGCATTATATGATTTAAAGCAAGCACCACGTGCTTGGTATGAAAAAATACATGCCTATCTCGTTGCACATGGTTTTGAGAACAGTCCAACTGAAAGCACCTTATATGTTAAGCGGGCTAATGATGTGTTTCTGATGATTGTTGTCTATGTTGATGACATGCTGCTCACTGGTCCTATTGAGAAGCATATTGCTGATTTCAAGGCTGATTTGCATGCCTCATTTGAGATGTCTGATTTGGGGCATTTGCATCGGCATCACTATTTGGGCATTCAGTTTATGCAAGTTGATGGTGGAATGGCTTTGTGTCAAACGAAATATATTGACACATTATTGAAGCATTTTGGCCTTGAAGACTGTAAGCCTATTGCTACTCCTATGGAGACAGGTTTACAATTGAGTCTTCATGATGCTGGAGATGCATTTGATGCTGTTCTCTATCAGCAGGCTGTTGGATGCTTGATCTACTTATGCATTACTTGGCCAGTTATTCAGTTTGCTGTCTCACAGATGAGCAGGTTTATGCATTGCCCAGGAGTCACGCATTGGAAGGCGGTTAAGCACATCTTTCGCTACTTGAGTGGTACTTGGCTACTTGGGTTGTCTTGTCCCAAGGGGGGATCACTACCGCCAGATTTGCATGCTTTTTCTGACTTAGATTGGGCTGGTTGCTATGACACTCGTGTGTCTACCAGTGGTTTTTGTTTCATGCTTGGTAGCTCATGTATATCTTGGTTGAGCAAGAAGCAGCCTACTGTGGCCACTTCCAGTTGTGAGGCTGAGTATAGGGCAACTTTCACAGCGACTGTTGAGTGTGTGTGGCTCAGACGCCTTATGGTTGATTTGGGTGTTGGCAAGTCTTCTGCCACCACCATCTTCACTGACAGTCAGAGCGCTTTGGCAGTTGCGAGGAACCCTGTGTTCCATGCTCGCACTAAGCACATTGAGGTGGATTATCACTATGTCAAGGAGAGGTTCTCTGCTTGGGAGATCAGCTTGGCATATGTGCCCACGCAGGAGAACATTGCAGACCTTTTCACGAAGGCTCTGCCTAGGGAGAAGTTTGAAGCTTTCCGCAAAGCTTTGAGCTTACTTCCTTTTGTGGAGTGATTTCCACATAGCTTGGCACTTCCTTGTACATGAGTGCCAACTCCTTGTTCACTGCATCACTCCCAGGGGGGATTTGTTGATATATTTAGGTAGCAATGTGTGTAACACTCTAGGACCGCCGGGGCACTTTTTTCCCTCTTTAGGAGGTTTTTTTCCCCCCCTTTGTATATACGCCTATTGATCTAATGGGCTACTTATCTTTGTACATTCTCTAGTAATACATTCAGTCTTGTGTGTTGTGCTCCAAGCTTCTTCTTCTTCCTTGTGCTGTTCGCGTGCTTCCGCAGACATCTAACTCCAACATTGCCATTACTGATTCAGTTCCAAATCCGCCAATGAATTGTTTGATCATCAAGCTCACACTATGCTTGAGGTGGATTTTTTCTCTACATCAAAAAATCATCATTTGGATGGTGCCATAGATCCTCATTGGAGAGTCTTCATTGACATTCATTTATGGTATGTTATAAGGATCTTTTATGATCACTTATTCAAGTAAAAAGCCAAGAGTTTCACATTTATAAAAGTACAAATAAAAAGCTCAACTTATGTTTATGGATTTGATGAGGTTACCAAATCAATCAAACATTTAAATCAAGTTTCCACTTTTCCTAGATTTTAGGAAAGTAGGAAAAGTAATCTTCCTCATCACAACAAACCACTCCGCATTGATTCAAATTCAAATATATTAAAGAATTTTCATGAGACACATCAAGAGATTCTATATAAGGACTCACAATCCTTTTTATATTATGTTGGATCAATACATATACTTTTTGATCATTAACTTTGCTCTACTTTCATCTTTGCATCATCTTCTTCAACTATAGTCATCTTGTAGGAGTTGATTCTCTCTCTCTCTCTAGAGCTCCAAATTTGATAAGTGAGCATTCACTAGAAAGATATTACTGTCTACTTTGTGTTGTGAGAAATCCTCATTTTAATGTCTTGGGTCTATCTCTGCATACTCCTAAAAAGTCAAGGGTACCAACAATCATTGTTAAGCTTATTATAAACTCATTGGTTGATAATAAATCCTTCTCTTATGCATTTTACATACTCAACCTCATGTATGAAATTCCTCCAAAAATAATTCCTCAAATTGTAATCACGTTGGCTGCTCTGAGTATTTGAAGTTGCATCATTCAACACAAAATAGTAAGTTTTGGAAACTTATCATTATGCACAGCTATTTGTTTTGGATCAACTATTTCTCATGATGTTCCAAAGTACATAGTGAGTTTTATTGATCTAATTTCAAGCCTATAAGGTGTATTTGACACTCCAATAGTGAAAGGGCTGATCCTATGCTGGTTGGTTGGATCACACTTCATCACTTTGAACCTCACATGTTTACCTCCCACAAGCTTCTTCAAGTTCTCTCAGTTGTATCAGAGCTGTTGGATATCTTCAATACTCCACCCTCAAGTGACCACATATGATCCATGGTGCTCTAAGTTGTAAGGCTCCCATTATGAAGAGAAGCCATTATGAGAGCTTGCACATTTGTGGAACCCTAACTTGTAAGTTAGATGAGGTCTATGTGTGATCATTGATGGTTATAGATGATCTTTGTGAGCCTAGCCATCAGGTTAGGTAGGGCATAAACTTATGGGCCATTGGGTTTCTATTCAAGGTGAAAATAAAGGCCCTCTGGCGTCGTGCGACATAGGGCTGAGATGGTAGGACTTCTAGTCATGGAGATATTGTTGGGTTGTATATTGTACTGACTATTTTGTGTCTCCCGAATACGTTTATCTATACCAACTCTTCTTGTAACAACTATATAAGCATGGCCCTAGTTGAGCTTTACATAGTATTGCACACTAGTAAGCCCTTCATCTAGGGTCTATCTAGATTTCCATCTAAGCTCCACATTGGGAGCGCACGGGTGGACAACACCATCATTGTAACTACATTACGCTCGGCAATCTGAAAATTCGAGTTCTCTATCTCTCAATCTGCGTCTATCTTTGTCTACATTTTTTTTCTCACAACTCTTTATACTTGTCTATTCCACTATGCTATTATTTTCTTACACGGCATCAGAGCTTAGGAGGCTCTAAGTGCTGCAAAAGCAAAAATGCAGAGGTTGCAGAGGTCTCAACGACAAGAGAGAGAAGATGTCAAGTGGTACATCATCATCTATTGTCATGAGGAAGGGGATAAGGAAGAGAGCTCACACACACACACTCTCACAATCAAAGAGAAGCACACATGATGGAGAGTGTTGATCTCCAAAAGAACAAGCTACTCTTGAACTTAGAGCACCTCTATATCAAGAGTAACTCAAAACATTCACCAATTTAGAGGATTAATGAACAGTTATCAAAATTTTGATCAAACTGTGAAGAAGATGATTCTTCAAAAAGTCTGCTGCACATATCTCTCTGATTGACTTATCAAATGTGTAAAGTTTTTTATAAAACTTTGCATAATGTGTTGCCTATAGTTTGCGCACCTCCTCCAAGTTAAATCATTCCAAAAGACTCAGTAGATCTTGAGAAATGATCTTATCAAGTCACCTATGTCTAAAACTGTTCTTCTGAGAAGTCGATTCAGACACCTATAACTTCTAACACTTGGTTCTCTCAATCTAGAACCCATTTAGGCAAATGCTTTTAGCCATAGATAGCTTACCTTCCAAATTAAAGAATGAGTGCTTGCTTGCTCAAAACTTTACACTGTGGAAGGAGAACTGACCAAAACATTAGCATCAAATTTTGCACCTCCTGCAACTTCTCTTCTTCCCATTTACACATGTAAATGTTCCTACACTCCATTCTCTCAGCCTGATCACAATTAGAAGCTGAAAATTTGTACAGAGTTCAATCAACTATAGAATTAGAGTTGTACAAAAGCATTTCACAAAAGATTCAACACAGGAGGAGAATACGCAGAAAGATCGGGCGCAACATTTCTTCATTCCTGGAAAATTTACATCTGAATGATGAGAGATATCTTACTCACTTCTAAAGTGTCTAATGACATCTAATTCTCCTCAAATCTTGTCTTAACACAATCTCTCATATTTGCCCCGATATTTTTCATAGTATATATAGGCAAATATTTACAAGCTCATGACTATACAAAAGTATAAGTAAACTATCTCTGAATTAATGTACATATGTGTACACATCTTTCAACTTCTAAATATGCACTTACTCCATGCTTCATAACTTGAACTTTTCTTTAGTCCTTGACTTCCAAACCTTCATTAAAACTTCAATTGTTGATTGCCTTGCACCAACAGCTCCCCCTGAATCATCAATTGAGGTTTTCTCTATCTTCTTTATGCCTGCCATGTCCTTGAATCTCTGTAGCTTTGGTCCATCCAAGCTTTTTGTTAGCATATCAGCTATCTGATCTTTTGTTGAAGTATGTATGACTTCAATATCTTTATCCATCACCATCTCTCTCAGAAAGTGATACTGAATCTCAATGTGTTTAGTCTTGGCATGAAAAACACGATTAGTAGCTAAATACAATGAACTCATGTTATCGCCATGAATAGTGGGTGTACTATGAGTAATGTCAAAACTCTTCATAAGAGTCTTAAGCCATATCAATTCCTTTGCAGCTTCAACCATCCCTTTGTACTCAGCTTCTGTGGAGGATAAAGCAACTGTGTGTTGCTTCTTTGAATGCCAAGAAATTAACTTATCTCCCACATAACAATCTGTATCACTATAGATCTTGATGTTTGTATCTGATGTAAACCCATAATACAAACCTTCTTTGAGTGTAACCTTAATGTACCTCAACACTCTTTGTCCTGCAATCCAATGTTCTTTCCTAGTACAATGCAGGAATTGAGACAATACTCCAACTGCATATGACAAGTCAGGCCTAGTTAAAGTAGCATAAATCAGACTACCAACCAAACTTTGATATAGCTTCATGTCATTGAACTCTTCTCCTCCATATCTACTCAATTTGGGATTCACCTCCATTGGAGTAGGTGCTACCCTGCAGTCATTCATCTTAAACTTGATCAACAAGTTTCTCAAATACCTTTCTTGAGTTACATACATCCCATGTTGAGTGTATGAGATATCCATGCCCAAGAAATATGACAAGTCTCCCAAGTCACTAATCTTGAACTCTTTCTCCATTTGCTTCTTTAGGCTTTGAATACCTTTCTCATCTGTACCTGTAAGAATTATATCATCAACATATATGCACATGTAAATGAACCCATCATCACTTACCTTGACAAGCAAGCTACTATCTGCTTTAGATGCTTGGAACCCAAGTTCTTTTAAGAACTTCACAAGTCTATAATTCTATGCCCTTGGGGCTTGCTTTAAACCATACAAAGCTCTCTTGAGCTTACATACATAATCTCGATACCTTTCATCTCTGAATCCTTGTGGTTGCTCCATAAAAACATCATCTGAAATATAACCATTTAGAAAAGCATTCTTCACATCTAGTTGGCAGAATTTCCAACCTTACATGCTGCAATGGCTATGAGTGTCCTGATGGTTGTCATCTTTGCCACATGACTATAGGTTTCATCATAATCAATACCATATGTCTGAGCAAACCCTTTCACAACAAGTCTAGCTTTATACCTAGACACACTTCCATCTGCAAACCTCTTTGTCTTGTAGACCCATTTGCATCCAATGATCTTCTGACTAGTTGGTTTAGGAACCGAATCCCATGTCTGCTTCCCATCAATGCATCATACTCTTCCTGCATAGCTTTCTCCCAATCTTCCTTACCTTTTGCCTCTTCATATGTAGAATGATCTTCATCTGCCTTTATCATATAAGCATAATCTTTGGTAGCCAAAAAAGAAGTGTCATAGCTATACCTTGTAGGTTGCCATTTGTGTCTTGATGACCTTCTAAGTTCTCCACTCCTTGAGGTTTCTGGTTCATCACATTCTAGATCAAATCTTGGCACTTCTTCAACTTCAACCTGTACTTCATTATTCTCTTCTTCATCAAATATCTGAACCTTTGATTTACCTTTCTTTTGATTCACAACTTCTTCATCACCTGCATAAATATTGATTGTACCTGCATACCAAGTACCTTGCTCATCAAATGTAACATCCTTTGACAGAAGGAATTGTTTTGTGGATGGACTCCACAATCTATATCCCATCTGCTTATCATGATATCCAATAAACACATACTTTTCAGCTTTAGGTTCCAATTTGTGCCTTAATTGAGATGGCACATATGCATATGCCAAACATCCAAATACTTTGCAATGATCTAGAGTAGGTCTCTTACCCCACCATGCCTCATATGGTGTCATAACCTCCAAAGCTTTACATGGTAATCTATTAACCAAATAAGTAGCTATATTTACAGCCTCAGCCCACAAGTAATTTGGGCAATTTTTCTCCTTCATTATGGATCTTGCAAACTCAACAAGAGTTCTATTTCTCCTTTCTGCTATACCATTTTGTTGAGGAGAGTACCTGCAAGTAATTTCTCTTTTTATACCTGCATTCCACAAGTAATCACTGAACTCATTAGAGAAATACTCCCCCCCTCCATCTGACCTTAGTCTTTTCAACTTTTGACCTGTAATTCTTTCTCCATACACATGATAATGTTTGAATGTATTGAATACCTCTGACTTATCTTTGATCACATAGATAGTGATCCATCTGGTAGCATCATCAACATAAATCACATAATACCTTGAGCCATTTATACTGAAATCCTTTGATGGTCCCCACACATCTATGTGTACCAATTCAAGCTTCTCTGAATACATAAAACCATGCTTGGAATAAGATTGCTTATGAGCCTTACCTAATTGACATGCCTCACATCTGTATGTCATATGTTGACCTGCAACATTAGGCAATCCAAGCACTGAACCATTGTTAACCATATCTTTGATACCTCTTTCATTGAAATGTCCAAGCCTCTTGTGCCAAAGATCTAACTCAGAGATCTTATGTCCACCATAAGTGAACAAGGCATGACCAACATTACCTTGAATCTTCAATGTGAACAATCTTCTTTCTTTTCTTTCTTCCCTGAAACAATTTGTTTATACCCATTGCTAGAGTCTTCTACAAACACTCCTTCATTAGTGAATCTAACTTCATAACCTTTTTCAATAATTTTCCCTACACTTATCAGATTCTTAGGAATTGTAGGAACATACAAAACCTTACTCAAGAGAGTACTACCATCTTTGGCCTTCACTGATCCAATTGACTTCACATTGTGCTTTGTATTGTCACCTATTTGAACAACATGATTAGTTATCTTATTCTCCAAATCAGTCATCAAAGCTATGTTGCCACTCAGGTGATTGCTACACCCTGAGTCAATGTAGAAGACTCTTTGGTCTTCACTTTTCCTTTCACAAGTTGCATTCATTATCAATGTTGAATCCTCCTTTTGATCTGAAGCATAATTGTAGTAGGTATTGTTGTATTGTTGACTTTGGAATCCTCTACCTGCATTTCTTCCAAAGTAACCTCTACTACCTCTACCTCTGAAATTACCTCTTTGATTTCTGCCACCTCTTCCTCTTAAATTAAGTTCTGATTATATCCACCATTACTCTGAGTATTATGCCAACAATCATTAGCTAAGTGATTTGTCTTACCACAAATCCAGCAAGCTTTGACTCCATCTTTATTACTCCTGCCTCTTCCTCTACCTTCACCACCTCCTCTTCCTCTTAGGAAGTTAGCTTGGCTAGTTGTACCTTCCTCTTCATTTGCTTGTTGCTTCCCTTTGATATTCTTTTTCTTATCCTTTGAATACATTGCATGACCTACACTTTTATCACTTTCACCTTTGACATCCTGCTCAAAGGTTAGCATGTGACCTAGCAATTGATTTAAATTAGGAGTAAAATGATCTAGTGATAATTCAGTGGACAAAATGAATGGCTTCCATTTGTCATCACCTCTCAACTCTATAAGGATTTGCCTTACCAATTTATCCTCCTCAAGGTCTTCATCAACAGCTCCCAATGCATCTGCAATGTCTTTCATCCTTATTACATAATCTGAGATGGATTGAGAGGCCTTCTTCTTAAATGTGGTAAATTTTGCCCACAAGGATGCCTTCCTAGACTTTGTGGTGCTTTGGAAATGCTCCTCCAAAGCATTCCATATATCACTTGCACTTTCAAGACCTCTAATGTGAGGTAGCAAGTAGTCATTGACTACCATATAAATAATGCTCCTAGCTTGAGCATCTCTCTTCATCCAATTCTTCAAATTTGATAATTCGTCCCTAATTGGAACACTAGGATCTCTGAACTGAGGATTTTCTTCTTCACCTGTGATATAACTTATCAAATCTTTGCTCATAAGATGAGCTTGCATCCTCATTGACCATGCTGGATAGTTCTCTCTATCCAATTTCTCTATTTGAAGAGAATCTCCCATCTTTTCTTCACCAGTGTATTGAATTCTTCAAACTTTATGAGTAATAGATGTACCTTTGCTTCGAATGAAGTTCCTTTTGTCTTTGTTGATGTCGTAAAGCCTCCTTCTCAAGCTTTGCTCTCAAGCTTTCACCTTTTGAATCTTTAGATGTTGAATTCTTTATGACTGTGGGAGTCGGGATCCTTCCTTTCTTCAATTTTGATACTTCCTGCTCTGATACCACTGATGGAGAGTGTTAATCTCCAAAAGAACAAGCTAATCTTGAACTTGGAGCACCTCTATATCAAGATTAACTCAAAACATTCACCAATTTAGAGGATTAATGAACAATTATCAAAATTTTGATCAAACTGTGAAGAAGATGATTCTTTAGAAAGTCTGCTGCACATATCTCTCTCATTGACTTATCAAATGTGTAACGTTTTTGATAAAACTTTTCACAAGCTGTCATCTATACTTTGTGCACCTCCTCCAAGTTAAATCATTCCAAAAGACTCAGTAGATCTTGAGAAATGATCTTATCAAGTCACCTATGTCTAAAACTGTTCTTCTTAGAAGTCGATTCAGACACCTATAACTTCTAACACTTGGTTCTCTCAATCTAGAAAACCGTTTATGCAAATGCTTTTAGCCATAGATAGCTTAGCTTCTAACTTAAAGAATGAGTGCTTGCTTGCTCAAAACTTTACACTATCGAAGGAGAACTGACCAAAACATTAGCATCAAATTTTGCACCTCCTGCAACTTCTCTTCTTCCCATTTACACATGTAAGTGTTCCTACACTCAATTGTCTCAGCCTGATCACAATTAGAAGCTGAAAATTTGTACAGAGGTCAATCAACTATAGACTTATACTTGTACGAAAGAATTTCACAAAAGATTCAACACAAAAGGAGAATACTCAGAAAGATCGGGTGCAACATTTCTTCATTCCTAGAAAATTTACATATGAATGATGAGAGATATCTTACTCACTTCTAAAGTGTCTAATGAGATCTAATTCTCCTCAAATATTTTCTTAACACAATCTCTCATATTTGCGCTGACATTTTTCATAGTATATATAGGCAAATATTTATAAGCTCATGACTATACAAAAGTATAAGTAAACTATCTCTGAATTAATGTACATATGTGTACACATCTTTCAACTTCTAAATATGCACTTCCTCCATGCTTCATAACTTGAACTTTTCTTCAATACTTGACTTCCAAACCTTCATTAAAACTTCAATTGTTGATTGCCCTGCAGCAACAACACATAGATTGAGGCAACTAAGAATGATCTTCTTCTTCGATTACATAAAAGGAATGCATAAGAATGACCTAAAAATAACAATACAACAAGTGCAATATTTAAAGAAAAGTACATAAGGGAAAATCCTAATGTCCAAGAATGAGTGACCTAGCAAGAAAACAAATGTGCCATCACTCTTGGTAGATAAATCTAGTAAAGCTCAATGAAGTATCCTTGGCATATATCGGCGTGACCACTATCCATATCAGAGAAATGAAAAAATGATACGTGTTATCTTGGATCATCACATGTTGAGCTTGATATCTCAACACTCCCCCTCAAGCTCAACGTCATGTCCTGTAATCCAAGCATCTTTCAAAACTTCTTCAGCTTCTCTGCTCCAAGTGCTTTAGGGAAAATATCAGCAACCTTCTCATCTGTTCTCACATAAACAAGATCAATATCACATGCTAATACCTTCTCTCTGATGAAGTGATAATGTACCTCGATATGCTTTGTTATAGCATGAATAATAGGATTTCATGCTAACTATATGCTACTAAGATTGTCACAATAGATGGTGATAGGATTTTGCACTTCCACACCTAAATATGCAAGTAGCATCTCTAGCCATGATGCCTCACATGCTGCCATTGCAGCACCTCTATACTCAACCTCTATACTCGACAAAGCAATAGTGGGTTGCTTCTTACTTCTCCATGTAGTAGTTGCACTCCAAGTGAGAATAGAAAGCCACTAGTAGATCTTCTATCTAGAATGCTACCAGCCTAATCTGCATCAGTGTATCCATGAACCTGCAAATCTACACGAGTTTCATAAAACAATGCATAATCCAAGGTAGTACTCATATAACGTAGAGTCCACCTTAGAGTATCTAAATGTGGCTTCCTAGGAACTTGTATAAATTTACTTTCAAGTCCAACAATGTAGCTTAGATTAGGCCTTGTAATTGTGAGATATATCAGACTTCCCACAATTTTCCTATACATAGTAGCATTTTCCAAAGTGTCCAACTTCAAATTTCGATCTAATGGCATAGAAATTGGCTTACAATCATCCATACCATACTTTTGCAACATATTCAAGGCATATTGCCTTTGTGACATCCATATACCTGTTTTTGTATGTATAAACTCAATGCCCAAGAGATAGGGCAACACACCAAGATCTTTCATGTCAAATTCCTGCATAAGGAGTTGCTTTACCTCTTTAATGCTTGCTTCATTGTTGCCTCCTACAATCAAGTCATCAACATAAATAGCCACAATTGTGATGCCATCATCACCCTTCCTTGCATATAGTGAATGATTTGCATCACACATAGAAAACCCAATGGTGATTAAGTAGTCAGCAATCCTTGCATGCCAGGCACGAGGGGCTTGTTTAAGCCCATACAAAGCCTTTTGCAACCTGCAAACATATTATGGGTACTTTGAATCTTCATATCCTTCTGGTTGGTCCATGCATACTTCTTCCTATAACTCACTATGTAGGAAAGCATTCTTTACATCCATTTGATGCAAAGTCCATCCTTTTGATGTAGCTAATGCAACAAGTGTTTTGACAGTAGACATTTTGGCTATGGGGTTGAACATTTCCTCATAATCAATGCCATATATGTGTGCATATCCTTTTACTACCAATCATGCTTTGTACCTGCTTATGCTACCATTAGCATTGTGATTTACCTTGTAAACCCACTTGCAACCTATGGATTTCTTTCCTTGTGGAAATGGAACAAGCTTCCATGTATCATTTTGATAAAGGACAACCATCTCTTCATCCATAGATTTTTCCCAATCTGCATTTCCAATTGCATCTTCAAAACAATAAGGTTCAACGTCTTGTACTACCTTGGTCATGTAGGCACAATGATGAGCCATATAACTGTCATACGTCAATCGTTGCATAGAATTTTGCATCCTCCATATCTCCTCAGCCTTGGATCCCTTCTCCTTGTATCATCGGCATGTGCCTTTCTAACTCTTGGAGCCTTCACAGAGGGCAATCCAAGTTCCTCATGAAGTCTCTTCTCTGAACCGCTTGAATCTCCATCAATGCCTTCAAAACTTGTAGATGTCTTACTACCAACATAAATCTTTTCTTTACCTTTCTTTGATATAATTGATGAATTTGCTAGACTAAAATTTCCATGCAATCTTCAACTCCATGGATTTGAGTTGGAACTATTGCTTGGTGATGCATCTTGTCTGCTCAAAACTTGAGATTCTGCACTTGATTTTTCAACATTTTCTTTGTCATTCAGTTCAACATCAAGTCCATCTTTGGCATCTGCATATAATCTTGACATTGCATCAAACACCACATATCTGGTTACTGTCACCTATCGTGTCGAGTGGGTTATAAGATTTATACCACTTTTTGTTGGAGTTAGATGTCTGTGGAAGCACGTGAACAACACAAGGAAGAAGAAGAAGCTTGGAGCATAACACACAAGACTGAATGTATTACTAGAGAATGTACAAAGATAAGTAGCCCATTAGGGCAATACGCGTATATACAAGCCGGGGGAAAAAAACCTCCTAAAGAGGGAAATCACTCCACAAAAGGAAGTAAGCCCAAAGCTTTGCGGAAAGCTTCAAACTTCTCCCTAGGCAAAGCCTTCATGAAAAGGTCTGCAATGTTCTCCTGCGTGGGCACATATGCCAAGCTGATCTCCCCAGTAGAGAACCTCTCCTTGACATAGTGATAATGCACCTCAGTGTGCTTAGTGCAAGCATGGAACACAGGGTTCCTCACAACTGCCAATGCGCTCTGACTGTCAGTGAAGATGGTGGTGGTAGAAGACTGGCCAACACCCAAATCAACCATAAGGCATCTGAGCCACACACACTCAACAGTCGCTGTGAAAGCTGCCCTATACTCAACCTCACAACTCGAAGTGGCCACAGTAGGATGCTTCTTGCTTAACCAAGATATACATGAGCTACGAAGCATGAAGCAAAAACCATTGGTGGACACACGAGTGTCATAGCAACCAGCCCAATCTGAGTCAGAAAAAGCATGCAAATCTGGCGGTAGTGATCCCCCCTTGGGATAAAACAACCCAAGTAGCCGAGTACCACTCAAGTAGCGAAAGATGCACTTAACTGCCTTCCAATGCGTGACTCCTGGGCAATGCATAAACCTGCTCATCTGTGAGAGAACAAACTGAATATCTGGCCGAGTAATGCATAAGTAGATCAAGCACCCAATAGCCTGCTGATAGAGAACAACATCAAATGCATCTCCAACATCATGAAGACTCAATCGTAAACCTGTCTCCATAGGAGTAGCAGTAGGCTTACAGTCTTCAAGGCCAAAACGCTGCAATAATGTGTCAATATATTTCGTTTGACACAAAGCCATTCCACCATCAACTTGCATAAACTGAATGCCCAAATAGTGATGCAAATGCCACAAATCAGACATCTCAAATGCGGCATGCAAATCAACCTTGAAATCAGCAATATGCTTCTCAATAGGACCAGTGAGCAGCATGTCATCAACATAGCCAACAATGTTCAGAAGCACATCATTAGCACGCTTAACATATAAGGTGCTTTCAGTTAGATTGTTCTCAAAACCATGTGCAACGAGATAGGCATGTATCTTCTCATTCCAAGCACGTGGTGCTTGCTTTAAACCATATAATGCCTTCTTTAATCTGCACACCTGGTTTTCATGCCCTTTCTGCACAAAGCCACGGGGCTGAAAAACATACACTTCTTCATGCAAGTCACCATTCAGAAATGCCATTTTAATGTCCAACTGATGTACATTCCAACCATGATGGGCTGCAAGTGCAAAAATGCTCCGAATAGTAGTCATACGGCATGTAGGTGCAAAGGTCTCATCAAAATCAATGCCTCTTTCCTAAGTATAACCCTTTGCAACAAGCCTAGCCTTATACCTGTATAACAAAATCCTTTTGCTCCTCTATAATTCATCGATGATTTCCGCGAGCGCACACACAGAGGCTAGTAGTTCTCCTCCCACCCATCGTCCGAGCTGCTCTATTCGATAGCTCTTCTTAGAGTCTCTTCTCTCTTGACTTCATGGCTTCTACCAAAAAGACACAGTGCATCTAATGATGCCATGTGGCATCTATGCCATCTCACCCAAAAGGGTGTGCATCCATAATATGACATGGTGTGCATCCATAATATGACATTTCCTTCCCCTTGAAAGCATTTTCGTCCTCGAAAATGTAGATGAAATGTCCGTAATGGTAGAAGTAAATGTTCGGACTCCCCTGAACCCCATGCACTCTATGTACATGGTCATCTCTATGTGTTTTTTCCTCGTATCCTTCCCCTTAAGAAGTCTCATATGAGATCATCTCAAAGGTGGGAAACCATCTGAGTGGTGCCTACTATCTCCCATGTACGCTCAACTTCCAAATTATCACTCCCATGACATACAACATCATCTGAATGACCTAAGTCCATATGATGTATCCTCTATGGAGTAATAATATGAAAAGCAAGTGTATCATAATGGAGATAATAAACCATAGAATCCTCTGAAGTGTAGAACAAAGTCCCATAACAAGTGACTCCAAACCCATCTAAAACTAAATGATAGATTGCCCTCATAATACTCCAGGTCTTCCTAACCTTGAGTGTGCTCACAACTAATAGTTTTATCTAAACTACCTTGTGAACTCTGTAAATCCATCATCTAGCTCATACATAAGAGTTTCTTGGTAGTAAAATGTAATCTCTGCATTTCACCAACCAAGAATTCTGTGGTTTGTCATCCTGTACCATTGGACTAAGTTCTATTGGAAGAGCATCTATTGACACTAATGCAAACTCTAATATATATCTTTGTTGGCATACAAGCCAGATGAAGAGCATACTAGCACAACGGAGCAGTCATGCACAATACGGCAACAAGGCCCAATCATTTTTTCCATGGACCATTTACAACTCAAGTGATTTTAATCACTACACAAACATTGTAAATTCTGTTTTTGGTAGAGTAGACTCCATTTTGTTCAAGCCGAGGAGTCCTCGAGCTTGAGGAGTAGTAGAATTAGCTACATATCAATTTTCATAATTTTTAGACTTCGTTTGAGCCCTCAAATAGGCTCTAGAACCTAATTTTTAACTAGGCCGGACACTAGGTCTGGACAAGGCCAAAGCTAGTGAGAAAACTATAAAAAGAGCTAGAGAGCTCATTTTTGGGGGTTAGATTGTTTGTGAACTGAGCTTATGTAAGAGACTTTTTGACTAATGCAAAGAACTCCATTGTTCCTCTCCTTGTTCTTGCCTTGTGTGCACGTGTGTGTGTATGTGGGTGCATGCTTGTGTGCTTCTCACTCACACACTTGTGCCTTCACTTGCTCATGGTCTTCATACTAGTCCTCACGTCTCCACGGATTGACAATTATGAGGTGAATCTTCTCACGTTGGTACTCACCATTGTGCTAGAGTGACACCAAATTTGGCGCCGTTGTCGGGGAGAGAGCTTCAAGGACGAGCGTGTAATGGTAAGACGTCGAGTTGAGACATTGGAGTTATAGGTAATATCCTTCCTTTTCTTTATTTTTCTTCATTTTTTTCCTTACTTTCGCATCACCATCATCACCATCATCATCCCCACCATCTCCCACCTCCATCTCCATCTCCACAAAAAAATTTTCAGTTTTTTGGTCATATTACACTCCCAACGTCATTTCCCTCATTTCATTGTGAGAGAGAGCAAGAGAGAGCTTGCATGCTATCTGTTTTTGGTGTGTTTTTGAGCTTTTGTTGCAGGAACTAGCTGTACCACCTTCTCTAGCAGTGTGCGCAGGTACGACAGACTCTGCACAAGTCCCAGGAGGACGACCTCTGTCTGTCGCGACAGACAGAAAAACTTAATATTTTGTGAATGCGTGTTTGGCACGGTAACCTACACCATTAGAGCACTCCAAATCACTAGAAGTTTCTCAAAAATTTGCATTTTTTCAGTCTATCGCGACAAACACCATCTATCGCGACAGACACCGTCTATCGCGACAGACCAAATCACGACAGACGACAGACACCGTCTATCGCGACAGACACCCATCTATCGCGACAGACAGAGACCCACGATAGACCCCGTCTATCGCGACAGACACCTGTCTATCGTGACAGAACAAATTCCACAACAGATCCAGTCTATCGTGATAGACACCGTCTATCGCGACAGACCAAATCACGACAGACGATAGACACCGTCTATCGCGACAGACTCGTCTATCGCGATAGACACCGTCTATCGCGACAGACCACTCTATCGCGACAGACACCGTCTATCGCGACAAACACCGTCTATCACGATAGACACCATCTCTATCGCGACAGACCCGTCTATCGCGATAGACCCGTCTATCGCGATAGACCCGTCTATCGCGACAGACATCGTCTATCGCGACAGACACCGTCTATCGCGACAGACCCGTCTATCGCGACAGACACCGTCTATCGCGACAGACCACTCTATCGCGACAGACCACTCTATCGCGACAGACACCGTCTATCCCGACAGACAGCCCCCCACGACAGTTTGTGTCTATCGCGACAGACACCGTCTATCGCGATAGATAGACATTTTCGGCAAAAATTAAGGGGTAAATTTTTTGGAAATTTAGGCTAAATTTTGGGCATATTTGCACTCTCAAATACTCACACACTTGCAAAGGCCTTAGAAAAATGCATTAAGACTCTTGAAAGGTTCTGTTTGTCTGCTTAACCCCCTAAACCCTGAACGGTCATAACTTTTTCATACGAAATCCATTTTTTGAGCTCTAGGGGTAGGAACACCAAGGGAGCTCTAGAGGAAATTTTTAGCAATACAAAAGGAGGAACAAGGGTCATTAAAAAAGTGTCTAAAATAAATTGTCTGTCAATTGAAGGATCAAATCGAAGCTAAACTTGGGATTCTTACAGGATCATCGAGAGCTCTTGGAGAAAGCAAAGTAAGTGCCAGGGCGAACAAGCTTGGGAATGTGCTTCCTGGGTAGACCAGCATCGCCAGGAGGAGCGACTTGAGGTTGGAACATCACTTAACCCCCTCAGTCTATTCTTAGCATAGGCTAAGTGCGAGTAGTTGTTCTGATTGACTAGGGGTACGATAGGAACACTCAAGTTTGAAGAGCCCTTAATTTCTCAAGTGCAAGGGTAGGCTAAATTGTAGTCAAGGGATAACTTAAAGGAAAAGAACTTAAACTAAGCGGACGCAGAACATCAAGTACGACCCACGAAAGTGCTCCTGATGACGCTTAATTAAAAACAAGAAAACACATCCAAAGGAACTTAAAAGGAACAAGTGATTGGTACCAAAGAATCAGCAACGTACAAAGGGCATATGAACCTTAGGTCAGGTAGACACCTAGGGAGAGACAGACAAAGTCTTAGATCTTCAGAGGCTAGTGTCAATCATACTGCGAGGTCTTGGGCCCAACAGTTGAGCCATCATTCGTATTACCCTAGTTCTGAGACTAGCGAGTCTGAGATGTCCCACGGTATGGAGAGACCTACAGGAAGTTCTGGGGTGCCATATTTACATAGGGTGGAAGGCCCTTACAAGATGCAACTCGAGTACCTTAGGACCAACCGATTAGGTGCTAGCATCTATGAGGACGGCCTAGGAAGAGCGGTGGTCCAGATTAAAAACCCTGACCAATCCATTGGACTAGAGCACCCAGCTGTCAAGTTTGAAAATGGAGCATACTTGGACAAGGAAGGGACAATATATGTAGTCACCAGTCATCCCGATAGGACATATGAATTTGGGAATGTGGTCCCGGAAACGGACTTAGGTGACCTAGAGCAAGGAAACATGGGTGAAAAACCTAGAACCCCCCGAGGCAAATCTGTTCTCACGAGGATTATCACACCAGAGTGGATTCCCCAAGATAATAAAAGCATAGATCTCCTCTTGAACCGAGAGACGGATGAAGCCTTTTGGAGATACAGACCTAGTCAGTCGAGTGAGGTAGGAACAATCATGATATATGAGTTCAAAGATCTTGATATTCCAGGAAGAGTGACCTACTTAGATCACTCTTCAGAGAGGATCTTTGGGGTTATAGAAAATGATAGACATGCTTACACTTGGAAAGGAGAATTTATTTTCCCCCAACCAAGATCGAATGTGTCCTTTGGTCACCAAGGAGCTGGAACATCTCAAGCTCAGGGGACTCAAAGAGAAAGGAGTCGAGAGAGACCTGAGGTAAGCTTTGCCAACTCTTGGGGAAGAGAAAGAACGAGAATGGAAACGAATAGAGGGGAACTTGAGGGACATAGAGCCCGAGGGAACTGAAGAAATGCCAATGATTTCCCTTTGCCAAGACCAAGAGAGCACACGAGGACCTTGAGACTGACCCAGCTAGTTAAGTCCATGAAAAACTACTTCGATGGCACTGGAGATCCCTACGATCATGTAGCTGAGTTTAAGCAAGTCTTGAGAGCTGAACAAGTTGAAGACCTGTTCACGTAGTACAATGCCTTTGGTTTAACCCTTAGGAACACCGCCCTGACATGGTTTCAGCCACTAAATGAGAGGCAGTTTAGAAGCATAGATCAACTTTTAGAGGCATTCATTATCGAATTCTCTAAAAGTTGCATAAGGCATAATACTTCCTCATTGATATACAGCTTCAAGCAGACCCCGCAAGAGACTGTGAGACTTGCAGGAAGAAGATTTAGGCAATATCTTGAGCGATGTCCTGGTCTTGAGTTACCCACAGCCGCTAAGCAAGTGGCTTTATTCTTGGATGGATTGCTAAGTACCAAATTGAGATCATATGTGTACTTGAAGGACCCCCGGACTATAGAAGAATGTGTACGCATGTGCATCGATATTGAGGATAACCTAGGGGAGGAGTTAGAGCTATCCAAAATCTACAAAGATTCAGATAGTACCTCTAGCCTCTCTTCCTCACAATCCACATCAATTGAGGAACTTGCAGAAAAAGTAGCTCAAAAACTAGGTGTCTCTAGTAAACAAATTCCTAGATTTGCCCCAGTAAAGAGGTGCTATACTTGCGGTGGTGACCATATGGCAAACGCATGTCCCATCACGGCTCAACCCCAAGTGAATCCTAGCAGCCAATATTGCACCATAGAGCGAAGGTACACAAATCACTCAGCACAGGACTGCCCATACAATAAGCAAGCGGTTAGGCAAACCTACCCTCAGCCATACCCTCAACAAGGCAGATACCAGAGTCAATATTCACCACAACAGTATATTAGGCCTCAACAAAATTACCAACCGCAATATCAGGCCCAACTGAGACCCCAGCCAGTGCTAGCACAGCAACCACCTGCTCCTACTAATGTGATTCCGGTCAAGTACGCTGCTGCAGAAGAAAACCTGAATAGAGCAATAGTCCCATTAACACCATTAATCTTAGAAAGTGACCCCAGTGACCATAGTTTTGATTCTACACATGTTGATAGTCCCCAGGCTTACTACATGCAGTCTCCTGAACATGGTGAGTCTTACTACAGTGAGGAACCGAGTGAACCTATTTGGGAGACAGAGTATGCGAATGTCATGTACATGAACCCCAACCCTAGACCTCAACCTAGGCAGGTAAGACCTCCATTTCTTAGAGGGCCATGCTATAGATGTCAGGGAGATCATCTCATTCGTGATTGTCCCTTGCCTCCACCGACACAACCCCAGTCAGTGACAATCCAGGGCTATTGCCAGGAGTGTGGAAAGGAGCATCTCTTACGAGACTATCCAAAAAATCCTAATAATATGCCAAAAATCACTCCTATCAATGTGATTGGCTTAGTGGTAGACTCCACAGGAAGTGTGACTTCCACAGCCCCAGTACAAGTCATCACGAGAGCCCAGACACTTAAGCAAAACCAAGACTTAGGCCAGGAAAAGAATGCGGAGCTTAGTGAGACTGAGAGCCAGAATAAGAAGAGGACAAGAGCTTGGAGAGATAGCCGTGAACGTATGAAAAGGCAATGGGCAAGAAAGATGAGCGAACTTGAAGAAAGCCTACGAGAAACCAAAGCCAAAATCATAGAAATCACATCTCAAACGCACTCTCACACATCCCCGCCACTACCATCCCCTTCACCCTCCATTCCTCCACCCACCAATCCACCACACGTAACCCAATCACCACCCCGAGTAGGATCAGTCTTAGCCGATCCCACTCCTGAAGATCTAGACATGATGCTTAAAGCATATCAGGCCAGAATTCAAGAAGGGCCCAATGTAACAGATCTTGAGAAATGTTACCCTAGAGCTGATCTAGAGATAGAGCGAACAAAGCTTTGTGCTAAAATGGTTGAGTTGGCGCAAGCCATGTTTGAAGCCAGTCGTTTGTTCAATGGCTCTAACCCCATCATAACACCATTGCACTTTGATGGTCTATTGGATAGATTGGAGGGGTTACTTGCAAAGTCTGGAAAAGGAGCCACCTCCCAGGCTAAGGAGAGGGCAAGTGATAGAATAAGCATTCCTCCCAAGGAAGCTTATGTGCCTAACTCCACTGAACCAGACACCTCTTCTTCTATGAATCAATACACACCAGAATTCTTGCGAGAGATTCAAGAAGAGAAATGGGCTAAAGAGAGTGAAGTTCCTCCTCCCATTGAACTTGTGGATGACACACACGATCAATTCCCACAAGACCTTCCTTCCATTTATGGAGAGCAGGAGAGTGCCCAATCTCAAGAAAGATTAGACTTTGAGTCTAATTCTTTACAAGAACTACCCCATTTCACAGGCCCATGGGAAGCAAAGTCCACTTGTATGAGAGCACCTACAGTCATGGTAAGAAACGAAGATTCAGTCATACCTAGGAACACAGAGGTAGTGAAGAACACCAAAGTGCAGTGCAATCCCACTTTGGAAGAGCTGCTCAAGGTTAGACCAGAAGTGTGGAAACATGTAGCCAATCAAGTGCCCGAAGTAGCAAAACCACATTCCCAGGTAGGATCTCAAAGAACAGTGCCAGAAATACCCTTGGACAAGATAGGAGACATGAGCGAGGGAAAAGAAGGAAACACCTATCTCCCCATCACTCATCAAGGCTACACAACCAAGGCCATTTTGGACTCAGGTGCAGGAGTTGCAATTGTTACCACGTCCTTATGGAAACGATGGGGTAAGCCAGCTCTCAGGCCAACGAGAATGAAATTGTAGATGGCTGACGGGCACATAGAAAGACCCTTAGGACTACTAGAGGGGATAGCTCTCACTACTTATGGTGTAGAATTTGAGCACACATTTGCTATCTGTGACTTTAGCAAAAATCAAGCCTATGAGATGATTTTGGGAAGACCATTTATGCGGCAGTTGCAAGTGGTACAAGATTGGGGAACCAATTCCTTGTATTTGCAGCACTTAGGTGTTACAACCGAAGTCAATCTCAAGGATTACTCTCATAGAGATGTCCCTCCTATCCAATGGAACCCCATCCATAGAGCCAAAGATGATACGGAATCGGTGCATTCCCTAGGATCAGGATCCTCATGGATGCATGAAGACACTCACTTATGGATGTGTAAGCTAGCAGTAGAAGAAGAGAAGAGAGAAAAATCCAGGGAGATAGGTGCAAAAGAAACCCATAGATCAATCCAAGACCCAGCCTATGCACCTGTAGTTTTTCCAGACGAAGAATTCGAACCTCACGGCTGGGCAGAAATTCTCGCAACCATGGATGTAGCCATCAATGAAGAACAATGGACACCTCACTGTGATGAGGATGGCTATGACATTTCAGTTTTCTCCATAGAACCGATCATGGGAGAGGTAGTTTTAGAAGAATGTGAACCTAGCCCTGATGCATTTGAGGATGCGAGTGACTCCGATCTAGAGTCAATCATTATGGACTCACCTTTTGCATCAGATGAAGAATACTTCTATGAAGTAGAATTTCAACCCTAGAAGCACGGAGAGCTTACAAAGGATGTAAGGCTAGCCACACATGTAACCCCTAAGGAAGAAGGAAAGGAAAGAAAGAAGAGAGAAGTCACACCAGAAGAGGAAGAATCTTTGTTTGAGGTCCCGGAAAATTTTAAGAAGTATGAGATAGATGATAGGAGAGTCATAATTAGAATGCCTAAACGAGAGGCGCAATCGGGAGAGGCCTATGATAACAAAGAAACCACGAAGAAAATAGTGGTAGCCATAGAAGAAGGGGAAGAGAGGTGCACTTACATAGGACATGACCTCACTGAGGAAGAAGAGCATGAGCTGATAGTCTTGCTAAGAGAATATAGAGATGTATTCGCTTGGAGTTACAAGGATTTGAAAGGAGTGGACCCGGACGTATGCTCACATACGATTCCCATGACCACAGAGGCCAGACCCTCAAAACAAAAGCCATACACATACAATGACAACTATGCTGCCAAGATCAAAGAAGAGATAGACCGCTTGGTTGAAGCTGGATTTATCTATGAAATTGAGCACACTGAATGGGTATCCCCCATTGTAGTGGTGCCCAAGAAGAACGGCAAATTACGAGTATGCATTAACTTGAAGAAGGTTAACGCAGCCACGATCAGGGATAATTACCCGCTTCCTATCACTGAGCATCTATTAGAAAGGGTGGCAGGCAAGGAAGTGTACAGCTTCCTAGATGGGTTCTCTGGCTACAATCAAGTGGGCATTGCACTAGAAGATCAACATAAAATGGCTTTTGCCACAGAGTGGGGCATATTCACTTTTAGGGTAATGCCATTCGGGCTTAGCAATGCTCCCGCAACCTTCCAAAGATTGATGTGCCATGTGTTTAAAGAGTTCTTGAGAAAGAATTTGGAAGTCTATGTTGATGATCTATGTGCTCATTCCAACATTAGACAAACACATATACCTGAACTCAGGCAAATCTTTGACAAGTGTAGAGAGTATCAAGTCTGCATGAACCCAGAAAAGTGTGTTTTCATGGTCAGGCAAGGCAAAATTCTAGGACACATAGTGTCAAAGAATGGCATATCTACGGATGAAGAGAAAGTAAGAGCTATAGCCGAATTACCTAGGCCAAAGAATGTCAAGGAAGTACAAGCTTTCATGGGGCATTGTGGTTATTACCGACGATTTATACACATGTATGCCATCATAGCAAAGCCTCTGTATGGACTGTTGACTAACTTCGAGTGGACTGATGAATGTGAGCATTCCTTCAATGAGCTTAAACGACGATTATGTTCAACACCAATCTTGACCACACCAGATTGGAATAAGCCTTTCCATGTTCATGTTGATGCATCCAATTATGCTATTGGGTGTGTACTAGCGCAGCCTACCAGTGAAGGTAATATGGATCTTCCCATTGCCTATGCGAGTAGACAGTTGAATGCAGCTGAGCGAAACTATACCACTACTGAACGAGAGGGGTTGGGCATGGTGTATGCGGTTAAAAAGTTTAGACATTATTATCTTGCAAATAAGTTTAAATTTTTTACTGATCATCAAGCTCTACTATACTTGGTAAACAAGCCATGCAACACAGGTAGATTGGTGAGATGGTTCCTCTTACTAATGGAATATGACTTTGAGGTAGTGGTGAGAAAAGGCAAGACTCATTTGAGAGCAGATCATCTCTCTAGGCTCACATCCGGAGAAGCCCCACAAGGAGTATCAGATGATCTTCCTGATGCTTACTTGTTTAATTTGGAAGTAATACCTCAGTGGGCTAAGCCATTAGTGCCAGTATTGACATACGGGCCTAACCACCTAGTAATAAACACTCAAGGTAGAGAGGTAGTAAAAGGCCAGAAGTACCATATCATGGCAGGAAGCATGTACAAACAGACAGATCAAGGGATCTTGGCTTGTTGTGTAGAAGAGGACGAGTACACTAAATGGTTGCATTTAGCACATGTAGGTGCATTAGAGCAACACTACTCAAAGCAACAAACCTTACAGACACTAAGGAGACTCGGAGTGCATTGGCCGACTATGGAGGCTGATGTCCAAAAGTTGTGCAAGGAATGCCCAATCTGTTGCACTAAACCACCTGTGGAACATGCCACTCTTTATCAAGTGTCCATAGTGCCAGATTGGAGTGAACCTCTAGTATCCTTCTTAAGGACGAAAACATTCCCTCCATACATGACTCTGGCTAGGCAAAGGAGTTTAGAACAAGAAGCCCAGGATTGTTCACTCATTGGTGATAATCTATACAAGCATGGTAAAGATGGTTACATGAGACTATGTGCCCATGAGAGTGAATATCTCAAAATCTTGGATACTGCTCACCAAGGTGTAGCAGGGGGACACTTTGGACCAGATCGGGTAATCAAGGCAATACTATTTGCGGGCTTTTGGTGGCCAACCCTTCACATGGATGCACATACCTATGTGAAACGATGTGATGTTTGTCAGAGAACTCAGTACCCTATACGCAAGGATGAGATGCCACTGAAGCCTATGATGGGCGGACGTGCGTTCTCTAAATGGGGAATAGACTTTGTTGGTCCTATTAATCCCCCAGCTAAGGGTTCACATGCTGAATATATCATCGTGGCCACAGACTATCTAACCAAGTGGGCAGAAGCGAAAGCTACTACAAAAAATGATGCTCAAACAACAGCAAAGTTCTTATTTGAAAATGTATTCACGAGGTACGGATTGCCAATAGAGTTGGTGACTGATAGAGGCACACACTTCTTGAATGAAGTCATAGAAAACCTTCTCCAAGAATTCTTGGTGATACATAAGAAATCGGCCCCCTATCATCCACAAGCTAATGGCCAGGCTGAGAGCACTAATAAGATCTTATGCAATGTGCTGACTAAACTAGTGAACAATAAATGCTCTGATTGGGACAAACAGCTACACCATGCTGTTTGGGCATACCGGGTTGCCTATAAAATGGTACTCCAAGCCACCCCCTTTCAGATGGTATTTGGCCAAAATGTTGTGCTACCTCTGGAGTTTTTGATACCTACATTGAAGGTAGCACAAGAGCATGGCTGGACAGGCCATGAACTCTCCTCTCGAATCTTTGATCTTGAACGTCTAGGCGAAACACGATTAAGAGCTGCAGCAGGAATCTATGCAGCGAAGAAGAGGCAAAAGGCATATTTCGATACACATGTGAAGGATAAAGGCTTGAAAGCAGGCGACCTAGTCCTAGTCTACACATTGAAGCAGCATGCACGGAAATTAGAGAAAAGAGGTTACCGGCCAATGATTATCAATAGAATCTCCACAAGTGGCGCAGTTCAACTAGCCACTTTAGAGGACGATATTCTACCAAGTTACATAAGTGGATGCAGAGTCAAGTTATATCAGGAACCCCTCACTGAAGAGATGCTAAATCGACTCAACACTGCCAAGAAATGTAAAGAAGAAGAGAAACGAATTAGAGAAGAAGCACAGGCAGAAGCTTTAGAACGCATCCGACGAATGAAGTTGAGGAGACAAGGTAGAGACCCGCCTATGTTGACACTCAAGAATCTGTAGGCTATCCTATGGCCATGTGCGAGACTTCAGGTGGTCATTCCCATAGAATAATCGACCGACGGCCTTTTGTAACCCTAGGAGTAGGACAAGGAAAGGGTGCAAAGACTGTAAGAGCTTTGATTGACTCAGGTGCATCCACTAGTGCTGTCAAGTTGTCTTACTGTCAAGAATTGAAATTAACTGTCGATCCTATAGAAGCATATCTCATAGGATTAGGAGGTGTGGAAACCCCTTGCATGGGCGAGGTGGATCTTCCCATCTCCATTCAAGACGAAGTGATGACAGTCAAAGTACTAGTGTGTCAAGATGAGGACCTCACTGAGCCTCTTGTCTTGGGTCAGGACTGGATCTATGATCATGCAGTCAACCTCAACCTAAGAAGTGGACTTCTTCAGGTATGGGTAGATCATAGCCGAATTACAATTGAATTGGAAAATGAGGCACTCAAGGAACTAGCCAAGGCACAAACTCCTGGTCCTTCCAGGGGCGCACATGAAGTTGACAATGCTATTTTTGTCCAAAACTGTATGATGCAGAAAGAGGCTTGTCTCAACAACGGAGCCAGGGAGAGGACGGAACTCCCTTCTTTTCCAAAGACCAGAAGGTTGCAACAACCAACGGCAGATCAAATACAGAAGAAGCAGAACACTACCGATACTGGATGCCAAAAGAAGGAGCAAAGCAGATTGTTTCAGCCATGGAAACAAGTATGGAGGCGAAAAGGCGAATACCCTGTTCAGACCAGGCCGACCCCACGGCCAAAACCTCTTATTAGTAATCAACAACACGACACTAATAAGAAGTCCTTCATTAATTCTTCTGCGAAAGTGAAGTCTATTTGGGTACCCAAGAAGTCAATGAAGGCCAGCCCACAATCACGACAAATCTGGGTGCCTAAGGCTTGCTTGCGGGCTCAAATAGCTACACCAAGGCCGCAACCGGTACAACATGTTTCACTCACTCGAACATCTGAGGCCCAGTCTTACACATCACGCACGGACACATATTCTTCCATGAGCACTAGTAGAATCACTTGTAAATGGGTCCCTAAAAAGCCTCATCTTCAAGCAGATACCCCTATCAAACTCTTCAGAGTCTCCACAAAATCAAGATCAAAGCCCATCCACTGCATTTGGCAACCTAAAACTTGTAATAAACCCCCGGACCCCAGTTGTAAATCCATGCCCACCTGCTAACTACGTCACTCTCACACTACATCATTCCACTTAGTTCTTAGGTCCAACCAATTCCTAACTACACACACAAGCACCGAGCACTTATTAACCTACTAATCCCTCCCGAACCTCATGATAATGTTGTAATGGGGACAAAAACGGTTCTAACTTGTCCTTTACAATGTTAACACATGTTTCTATATTCTCACAGAATCAGGAGGCAAGAAGTAACATGGCAGAAGCGACAGGTCCGAGCTCACAAGTAGGAATACTTACTGTAGGGATCGATGTGGATAGTCTACCTGTGGATGTGCCACCAACTGAACGACTTGTGGAGCTGTAACACCTTTAGCAGATCCCGGTATCGGATCCACCCATAGGGATCACAGAAAGAGTCCATGCCAATTCTCATTGGTTCAATGGCATGCCAGGTCCATTAGGAGAGGCCAAGTATATATGGGAGTCTAAGTGCGAGTATGAAAGATCATGGGTTCGATTCCAATTTTTCTCCAAGGAGTTTGAGACTCTACAAAACACCGAGGATCTCCAGACCATATGGCAACGTGCAGGGATAGCAGAATACTTTGAAGCACCACTACCTAAACCGGATCTCCTCCGATGCTATTATTTGGTCTCCACATTACAAGCTAATGAAGAAAAGGACAAACCAGGATCATTTGTTCTTCCTTCCTCACTGGGCAACAACGAGTTAAAGAGGTTTGAACTTACCGTGGAGTTGGTGAGCTCTGCTTTGAATATGCACGGCACACATGTACCTTCTGAGAAGGATGCTCTCGTTCCTACTAACATGAAGGATAGGAAACTACTGAAGCTTAAAGACATGGCAGCACTCACACCAAACGTGTCCATCCCTCTCCGTATGTGCATGCAACATTTTGCTTTCCCCGGCCAAGACCGCTTCACACAACCACACAAAAGAATCTGGTTCGCTCTCTACTTAGCAGAGACAGGTGCGTTACCAATTAAGCTGCCTATATGGATTATAGATCAATTGTATGAAGCAAATAAAAGGTCTTCTAGGAAATTAGTGGTGAACGGTTGCTGTGCAATCACACGCATTATTTACCGGTGCCTAGCATACGATGTTCCCATTGAACGTGCCTTAACTTGGGCACAGTTACAAATGTTTAAGAAGCTCAAGACGTCCACACATCAATCCAAGCGCATGAGGGGTGCGATCCCTTGTGTCCAAACAAGGGAAGTTCTGACTACTCCTGAAGTATCGCCACGAGGGGAGGCCACTGTACCTCCCTTTACCATTAGGATACCCAGGTCTGGATCTGAAACTACGACACAAGCTGCCCCTTCAGCTCCTCCTGCTCCATCTGAATTTGAATTTGCTACAACTAGAGATGCTGAAGGAATGGATCCCCAGGACTTCGAAGCATTCTTACAAAGTACACAACTCTCTGATGTAGAGTTTTATTCAGATGCAGAAGAACAAGGCACATCTTCACAAAGAAGAAGAAAATCTATAGACGGCCGCCATGTACATTGGAGTGACGCTCAGCAAGGTCAACAACAAGGACACCTAGAAGAAGAAGGAGCATATGAAGAGGAGACCACTGAAGCCCCAGCCTATACAATAGAACTCCGAAGGCTGTATCAAATTATGGAACGAGTGCGATCGCAACAACTGCTCACCGAACAGAGCAGTAGAGTACTCATGACTCAGCTGTTGGAAGAAGCAGGAGTTGACTCAGAATATAGTGAAGGTCTCTTATTGATGGCAGAAACATATGGGGTAGTAGAAGCAGTGCGGACCGCCATTAGGAGGTCTCCAGTTCAATATGATCCACGAAGATTCCAAACACGACCACGCTCAGGTAAGAATATCCAGATCCCCATTACAACGGCAGAAGGGCCAATTATTATATCCGAACCCATCGGGACAACCTCCCAAGCAACAGAAACTGCAAGCCAAGAGCACCCAGTCACCCATGAGGAATCCACCGAGCCACTACCACCCACACCCCCACCATCGCCTCCTAGAGCAAAAACTGTGGAAATCACCTCGACCACTCAACCCACCGAACCAACCTTCATCTTCCATCCTCCCATCTCTAGTTCAACCCTATTCTCCACCTCTGATAACCCAATCTATGAAGCAACCCCCATCACTACACAATCCACTGAATCGCTCATAGAGCCTGCCCTAGGACAACCATCCCCCATGCCCTCAGCCATAGGTCATCCTGACCCTAGATCCATATTCATGGGTTTCCCTGCTACCATGCAACCCTTCATGCCCTCCTCAACTCTACAACCTCAACCCCCAACCTCCATCTCTCCACTTCTCCAATCCCTCCATAACTTCCTTGCTAGAACTTTTCAACCCAGGTCTCAACCATTCCCTTTATTTTCAGCTCCTCACCCCACTTCTCATCTATTCACCACTTTCACACACACACCACCTACCATTCCAATGTATATGGTATACCCCACACTCGCACCCACTCCTGAAAGTATGGACATTTCACCACCCACGGAACCTCCCCCTCCCCCCACGCTTCCACCTCCTCCCATTCCCCCTCCACCAATTTCACCCACACACACGTCTTCAATAGACACATCATTCACTCTTCCCCTTCCCCAATTCCCTTCCCATGCATCTTCCATTGTAAACACCACCCCCTCATCTATAGGCAATGCATTGGACACCATGCTAGCTTGTATATCAAACTTAAGGACAGATTACAATCAGCTCCAACAACAGAATGAACGCCTGCAAGAGCACTCGGAGACACTACAACACCGCCTTGCTGCACTAGAGGAGGAAAATGCTCGCCTCCACACACAATTCCAAACTCTCCAAGAGGCTCATAGCATATTGGAGGTATAGTTACAAAACATAGATCAGGAAGCAATACAAGTGGTAGGTCATCTACGGACACACCTTGAACGCAATTCAAAGCTTCAGCGAAATATGGCCCTACTCAAGCGACATCTTGCTGCCGCTCATGAAGAGAATCGATGCCTGCAATTACAAAATCAGGAAAACCTAGAAGCAGCTATCGAAAGCACACCTGGGGCACCCATCAGCCCATCAAAGTTTCAAGCAGTGACCCCCGACGGAAATTATGATTTGGTGTATGACATGAGCACCACCCCCAGTATTCGTGTGGCTTACGCCTGGCATGCACACATCAAATACCTCCCTGCATGTTACAAACAGACCTTCGAAGAAATGTTCAGATCAGGTTTTCTGGGAGTATCACTCGGAGGTCTTTGCACCGAAGCCAACACACCTGCTCCATCTCTTTGCTTGTGAACAAGCAATGTACTCTGAGTACTACACCACACCGCAACCAGAGGTCCCTAGCGCAATAAATTGGGATGCATTGGAAGCTGATCTAGCAAGAGGCTTAAGGATAGGAGAACACGAACTTGCCACCAATGTCATCCAATACTATATCGACCACCCGATAGAACAGAGGTCTGTCAGGGGCGACAGACGCTAGGAAGGGGGGCGTGTTGGCATACAAGCCAGATGAAGAGCATACTAGCACAACGGAGCAGTCATGCACAATACGGCAACAAGGCCCAATCATTTTTTCCATGGACCATTTACAACTCAAGTGATTTTAATCACTACACAAACATTGTAAATTCCGTTTTTGGTAGAATAGACTCCATTTTGTTCAAGCCGAGGAGTCCTTGAGCTTGAGGAGTAGTAGAATTAGCTACATATCAATTTTCATAATTTTTAGACTTCGTTTGAGCCCTCAAATAGGCTCTAGAACCTAATTTTTAACTAGGCCGGACACTAGGTCTGGACAAGGCCAAAGCTAGTGAGAAAACTATAAAAAGAGCTAGAGAGCTCATTTTTGGGGGTTAGATTGTTTGTGAATTGAGCTTATGTAAGAGACTTTTTGACTAATGCAAAGAACTCCATTGTTCCTCTCCTTGTTCTTGCCTTGTGTGCGCGTGTGTGTGTATGTGGGTGCATGCTTGTGTGCTTCTCACTCACACACTTGTGCCTTCACTTGCTCATAGTCTTCATACTAGTCCTCACGTCTCCACGGATTGACAATTATGAGGTGAATCTTCTCACGTTGGTACTCACCATTGTGCTAGAGTGACAATCTTCCTTGTAGTTTGCTATATGAATGCAAAAGCATTCCCTTTGAGATTTAGATAATCCCTAAGTACCCATTCTCCTAATTGATGGTCACACATCATCCTCATGATGAAGCATCAACTAAGAGTTTGGTACCCCAATAGGCTAGATACATCCCTACCTCCTAGAAACGCTAAAGAGAAGAGTCATAACTCTACTCCCAGTCTCACTGATGCCAATAACTAGATCATCTCATCTAGTCAAAAACCATCACAGGAAATAAACATAACTACTTCTCTCTAGAGTCTCCAGGTGAGACTCAACCTAACCATCATGATTAGCTGATCTCCCTCTTGTCTTTGGTAGAAGAGTGCCACTTCTATCTAGTCAACGTAAAAGTGAGAAAGTGAAACTCTGTCTCCCTCTCTCTCTAAGGAAAAGAGCTCTAGCAGTGGAACCTATTCCACTTTCCCTTTCCCTTTGAAAGAGATTCTATTGAATCCATTTACTCTACTCATAACTGAGAACATGTACATAAGTTCTCCATGTCCTCCTTCAAAACTAGTGAAGAAAGAGACTCCCATGTGAAG
Source organism: Ceratopteris richardii (assembly GCA_020310875.1). Classification (NCBI taxonomy): domain Eukaryota; kingdom Viridiplantae; phylum Streptophyta; class Polypodiopsida; order Polypodiales; family Pteridaceae; genus Ceratopteris; species Ceratopteris richardii. The sequence continues at coordinate 89,300,479 of CM035420.1, forward strand.
GAAAATTACATTGAAAAGTAGAGTAAATGAATTCCTTCTAAAGTATAGATTAAGAGATGTTTTCAGAACACCTCTTCTATCTAAATGAAAACATACTCTATTCTTCTCCTATGAAGAAATCATGTTTTCCTTTCCTTCTTTCTCTCTCAAAGAGCACGAGCTAAAGTGAGACCACTGAGCTAAAGTGAGATCTCTCGTGAATCTCTGAGCTAATTCCCACTTTGTCCTTTCCTTGAAAGAGAAACTCATGAATTTATTTAGTCCTCTCTTCCATAACTAATGCATAATGCCTCATTACACATATTCCTATGAGGATGGAGAACAGATCTCCCCTAACTAATGAAGATGTATGTAGTGAAGAGTGGAGAAAATAAATTCCTAATAAGGGTCAAAGCCCTCTACTAAAATGGTCAGCAATGATGTGACATGATACCGTAAACACATGTGTATCCATAATAAAGTACTATCTCTGCCAACCATACTCTGTGCATGGATCTATACGATCCAATCAAACTGATAGAATTATCCTTCCTGAAAAACTCAAAATGAGTATGTGATACTAATGGTGATAAAATCACCTATCACATTCTCTAGTGGAAGAATAAATCTTCCCTTAACTATGAAAGATAACTCCCAATCCTAAGGAGATGTCTACTAAGAGCTCTCCTCTGATCTAGTGAGATATGACGCCATGAATAATGAGTCCTTTTCTTCCTGGCCATAGAAGAAGAGTCCTCAAAGGGAAGTCGTTTCCACCGTCCCATACCAGTGAAAACTCCTTCCAATTCACAGTGTCATACCTACACTAAATCGAATATATATTCCATATAATGGAATATGTAGGTGGATTCTAATGAATCCCATGTCCTAAAATCCTGTCAGTGGACTCAAATGAGTCCCATGTCCTTGAACTAGTTAGTTTGGTTCTAGTCAACAATGTGACAATGGATATCCCCTTCTGTTCCAAACCAACTTGTTCCTAGGTACAAAGACTAAGTCTAAGTACCTCTCTGTACCCTAACTATTCCTGACTTAGAGATCTATGCTCTATACCATAGAGCTAGTGCCATGCCTATGGCCTTCCTAATCATCACTCAAATCACATAAACACCCGTCGATGCTGTCTCATGAAACCCATCTTTGTGATCCCATCTTATTGGTTTCCTTATTAGTGTAGCAAAAATGCTTCACTACTTGCTCAAGTGATGTGCATGAGTGAAACTAGTCACTCTTTGGGTATTCTTGATAATACCCCATAGTCTCCTAATCATCATGTGAGACTCTTGTGAAGATAAGTTAATCTTCACTAGCTTGGAGATTATCAAACTGTATCTCCCGTGCCTCTATGCAACTTCCTAAAACATATAGGATTGCTTGTGCACATTACTAATGGTGAAGGTGTAGCTCCTTCCCTTACCAATCCTATGGTCTAAATCCATAAGGATTATATGTAGGGATCCTGTTACTACTGAAGTTGCCTTATGTATACTACTATGATGGTACTAAGTCCATCGAATACATGCTTAGAAGCATGCCTACACCTTATTGATGTTTGCAAAAAAGGCATGTTACCATGCCATAACATTCTTACCTAAAGGCAAGTGCGTATATAACGCCATGAGAGGGGAAAATTTTCGACAGCATTTCCCCAGGAAATGGAATCCCAAAAAAATTTAAACCATAAGCTTAGTGGCACACAGGCCACCCAAAAACATAAGGCTTGACATGCCCATGGCATGCACGCCATAAACTCATATATGAATTCCATAACCAGCAAAAACATAAGCAATTGCTAGCAACCATTCTTTGTGTTGCATAGCCATATGGTTTCTGCAATCCTCTTTCCTGCAATGCCATGACATAAAGTAAAATGCCTGAAGCATAAAATATACGTCCCTGAGCAGTCTGATTTTGGAATTACATGCATCCAATCATTCTCGACAAGCTTTGAGACCTCTGTACCTTCCTCCTCAGGTCCTAACATAAACTTTGGAAGTGTCCAAAAACATCGGAGCACTCCCCAAAACATAAAGCATGGTCAAACGATTACTAAAATAATGCAAAATTAGTCAAAAAATGCATTAGTAATCCTTCTTTAGACCTGCAAAAACCACTTTAGGACCTGAAAATTTTCATAAACTGAAATTTATAGCATGTGCAAATAGCTCGAAGTGAAATCACTCAAATCGCCTTCCCGGTTTGAAAGATATGGCTCCCAGAAGGTAGTTGCCAAAAACTGTTCAGACTTTCCAGAGCTGTACAGACCTGCAAAAATACTTATTTTCCAAAATTTCTTTTCATAGACTGAAACTAGACCTTGTTCTCTTCGAAATGAGCCATAGCACGTCCAATTTGGAGTTTTCTAGCCCAAGATATGGTCATTCCAAGCGGGACATGCCAAACTAGTGGACTGTTCGAGGGGCTGGAAAAAGTGTGAAAATGTGATTTTTGGGGTGCCCAAAAGCATTCTTCCATCATGAAAATCCTACAATTCTCTCTATAATCTCAGAGAGAAACATATGAAGATGCTTTGGACTTTTTTCAACTTTCCAAATCGTCCCTTCGCGCATCTTAATCCACTCCCCCAAAGAGGCCTAAATCAAGATTTTTACTTTCATGTAAGACTTAAATGGGAGCTCTTAGCAAGCTTCTAATCCACTCCTAATGTGGATTTTTCTTGCATTTTCTCTTCTCTATGGTAATTCATACACCATATTTCATGTATGTGTGCACTAATCCATAGGAAGCGTCATAAATGGTCTGTTTTCTTACTCCCCAAGGTGGAGTTTAGCAAAAATCAACATCTGAATTTTTTTTTCAAAAAGTGCGGTAAGGGCGTCTTTGAGGAAGTACAATTCCTCCTTAACTTATCATTTTGATGAATCTAATGATTCGCCTAAGAATTCCATACACCATAATCTCAGTATATATCCCATCCACACCTCTTTTTCCCTCTTCCAAAATGGGAATTTCTTAGATTCAGGTGCTGAAATTTTTTCTCAAACTGTGATGGAAGGGGGTTTTGTGGAGCTTCAAAATCCCATCATACTGAGGTATATTTTAGATTTCTTGATTGTATATGGAAGTCAATACAGACTATAGGTGTGCATGATTTTTCTCATCAATCTAAGAAAAACCCCCTTTCATTTCCCTTTCCCAAAATGGCTAGTTGTCCAAAATAGCTCCTGAAAGTTGAATAAAAATCATAAAAAATAGGCTACTTTGGAGGTGCCTAAAGCTTACCCTTTGGTGTATTTTGAGGGAATCCTTGACTCTAGGTGAGAGTACATATCTCATACTCTCCATACATGTGATTTCCCTCCAAGATCTTTGCCCCGCTAATGCTTCATTATCATTCTCAAAAAGGAAAGTTCTTACAGGAATTCAAAAATACTCAAACCTGGAACTTGAAGCCATAACTCCTTGTTGTCTTGTTAATCATCTCATCCCTCTCCCATCCATGTGTGGGGCATCTAATATGTAGACCTCCAATGAAGCAAAGTGGGGATCGTAGCCCAACCTTCTCATGAGCAATCCAATTTTTATCAGGAGCATACGGATGTATCTTCAATGACTTCTATAGAATCCATAGTACTGCTTCTCCACGCTTTATGTTTGTATGAAGAGCATGGTCGATTGAAGAGCTTAAATTCTTCCGTGAGCATCCTCACGGACGAGGCTATGCACACCTATCCATGTCCCATATGAAGGGAACTAGTCGTGTGTGATGGGAGGGTAGCCGCCTCGTATGTTATTTTGTAGAGTAAGGAAACAACTTCATAAGCTCCAAGTGGCATGTCGGCTAAGCCACACGCCTCCCTTCCTCCTGATATGGGTTCGATCCCCATCTGGTGCACGCAGAGAACTCCAGCGATCGACGAGGCTCTAATACCACTATAACAAAATCCTTTTGCTCCTCTATAGTTCATCGACAATTTCTGTGAGCGCACACACAGAGGCTAGTAGTTCTCCTCCCAGCCATCGTCCGAGCTGCTCTATTCGATAGCTCTTCTTAGAGTCTTTTCTCTCTTGACTTCATGACTTCTACCAAAAAGACATAGTGCATCTAATGATGCCATGTGGCATCTATGCCACCTCACCCAAAAGGGTGTGCATCCATAATATGACATGGTGTGCATCCATAATATGACAGCCTGTCAACTGTACCATTAGGTTTACGCTTCAGCTTGTATACCCACTTAGTGCCAATGGCCTTCTTGCCAGGAGGCAAGTCACATAAAGACCATGTACCATTCTTCATTATAACATCATATTCAGATTGCATAGCAGCCATCCAATTTTCTGAATTCTGTGCTTCATCAAAAGAAATAGGCTCATTCTCATCACAGAGACTAGACGCAGCCATAGCATAGCAATCTGATGCAAAGGAGGCACTATGAGAGCCTGAACGAGTACGATATGACAAAGGTGCATCTAATTTGCTATCACAAAAAGTCTGCACCAGTCATTTTGGCATAGTCTTTGCGTGTGCAATATCAGCTCTCTCATCAACAAGTGCATCATGTAAATCTGCATCAGAAATGGAATTATCTGCATCATCATATGAAACCTACAAAGGTTGAGAAGTTGCCTCATTAGGACCAACACTAGACCGTCCACCTGTAAAAAGAGGCATCAAAGTATCATACATGTCTTTGGAGCTAACAGATGTCTCCTTAGTACATGAAAGCAATGGTTAAATAGCATCTTCCACAAAAACAACATCACGGCTAACCAGAATGCATTTAGTCTGTGGATGATACAGACGATAGCCTTTACTTTCAGAACTGTACCCAACAAAAATACATTTTACTGCCTTATCATCCAATTTTCTGCGATGTTGTTCAGGCACTAGTGCATATGCCAAACAACCAAAAGCACGCAGATGAGCAACAGATGGCTTGCAGTCATGCCAAGCCTCATATGGAGTGATAGACTGCAACGCTTTAGTGGGACACCTGTTCAGTACATATGCTGCGCACATGACAACCTCAAGCTAGAAACTATATGGTAAGGCCTGACTCTTGACCATACACCTCGCCATCTCCATGAGTGACCTGTTCTTTCTTTCAGCAACTCCATTCTGTTGAGGTGTATACGGCAATGTACACTGGTGTTTTATCCCACGTTCAGCCAAAAATGCATTAAACTCAAAAGACATATATTCCCCCCTCGATCAGAACGGAGGGTGCCCATTTTACATGCTGACAGATTTTCAGGCAAAACCAAAAACTGTTTGAAGCACATGAACACTTCGGACTTTGCCTTCAATGGATATACCCATGCATGCCTGGAAAAATCATCAATGAAAGTCACGAAGTAAAGGTAATTTCCAAAAGAGGGTGTCTGCATAGGACCACAAACATCACTATGTACAAGCTGGAATTTCTGCGTAGCCCGAATTGAACCATCTTTTGGAAAGGATGAATGCTGCATTTTGCCCAAAATACAGCCTTCACATACGTGTTTTCCGGGTGCCTCAAGCTTGGGCAAAGAAGACACCATATCAGATTTCTGTAGGCGTAGCAAACTAGCAAAATTCAGATGACCAAAGCGTGCATGCCAAAGCTTTGCACTGAGAATCATGAACTGCACATGCCAAATCATTAACAGATCTTTCATAGTCTATGAGCTTATTCAACCCATGACATAAAATGCCAGAAGCAATAATCACGTCGCCATTTGACAGATCATGAACTGTACACCTGTCATCAACAAATTTCACAACCAAGCCAATCTTGGCTAATGCAAAAACTGATAACAGATTCTTTTTGATCCCTGGCACAAATAAAGCATCTAACAAAGTGAAAGAACTACCATCAACAGTAGTCAAAATGATCTTACCAACTCCCATAACAGGATAAGAGGAGTTATTGTCGCATGTAATAGTATTCCCTGTAGGGGCGGGCTCGAGTGAAGAGAAGAAACTGCGCTGCGAGGTAATATGTTTGGTCGCCCCACTGTCAAAGTACCAAACATCTGAGTCTACTGCAGACATGCACTGCTCATGAGAAGATGGGTCAAAATTGCAAACAGTAGTAAATGCCCATTCTTCTTCCTGCACAAGATTAGCAGACTTTGTTTTTGGTGTAGAGGCTTCTGCAACAACCATTCCAGCCTCTTTCTTCTTTGCCTCTTTTGCAGCCAGTTTTGGATAGTTCTTTATGATATGATCATTCCCTTTACAATACTTACAAAACAATTTCTGCTTTTCTGATTTTTTTCTCATGTTTGTCTTGGTTCTTCGAATGTGCAACATTTGCAGATTTTTGCTTACTAGTAGAAGAGCTCCATTTTCCTTTGCCCTTCTGACAAGCCAGGAAAGCTTGATCTGCAACACGCATAATGGACCTGTTCTGCCTAGAATGATCTTCCTGTAACAGAACAGAGACTAACTCCTCAAATGATAAGGCATTTGGATTGCCTTTCATCATCAATTGAAGAGTAGAAGTGAAACTCTAATATGAATCAGGAAGACCATTCAGAACGGTCTGCACAAGTGAGCTATCTGGTATATCCCAAGCATCCTTAGCTGTTCTACAAGAGCGAATGTGAGGAATAATGGCATGTTTGACAGACAAAGTTATCAATGCATGTGCCTGGGCATCTCTGCCATCCCAACGAATCTGCTCTGCAGTAGGTGCAACAGAAACAGCAACATGAACAGGATTCTACGGAATATCATCTTCGACACCATCTTCATAAGCTCCAACACCTGTATTTGTAGTACCTGTCGTTACAGGTGTAACAAGACGTCTTTCAACACCCTGCACAATGTTCCACAATCCTTTTGCAACCAATACATGTCGCATCATATAAGTCCATAATGGGTACTTGGTACCATCCGACTTATCCTCAACAGCCAACATATGGAATACATCACTGCTTTCAGCCATGGCCAGTGACTAAAATACCTTGATGGAGAAAATTGACTGTATCTCAAAAAGTTGAACAGAATTGCCTAGAGAATTCTGCTAGACCTGTAGCAGACTTCGAGACGCTTATACTGGCGAACAAAAACTGGTATATACCTTTGGCACAAAAAGACAAAATAGCCTGCACAAGCATTGTGATAGTGCGTTCAGAGGCCGAAGCGAGCTCAGATCGCGATTTCGGCACCACATAGCGAAGCCGTTTTGATCTCGAAAATACCTTGAGTATGCTCATCAAAATTCGTGCGATTCTGAGACTGCAAACGAAGGAGTGTCGACGGCACCCTAGATGAAGCGACGACCTACTTTGATACCAATTGTTGGAGTTAGATGTCTGCGGAAGCACACGAACAGCACAAGGAAGAAGAAGAAGCTTGGAGCACAACACACAAGACTGAATGTATTACTTGAGAATGTACAAAGATAAGTAGCCCATTAGGGCAATATGTGTATATACAAGCCGGGGGAAAAAAACCTCCTAAAGAGGGAAAAAAGTGCCCTGGCGGTCCTAGTGTGTTCACACACATCACTACCTAAATATATCAACACTTTTGCTCAAGGAAGTATCCAACAAAGATACATTTTTCTTCTTTTGGATCAATCTTCATCCTCAACTCATCTAGAACATGTACATATGCAATACAACCAAATACTTTCATATGTGATAAGTTTGGCTTTTTACTTGTAAACTTCTCTTCAGGTGTAACTTGATGTACACCAGTAGTCAAGAGTAATTTTCACGATGTATACAACAGTATGCACAACTTTTTCCCAATAACAATGAGGCATATTCTTGTCAGCCATCAAAGCTCTTGTTATTTATGCAATATGTCTAATTTTTCCTTCAACAACGCCATTCTGTTGTGTGTACCTGCATGAAAACTAACACTGAATTCCATGACTTTTAAGAACGTTGCTGAACTCATTTGACATGTATTCACCTCCTCCATCAAACCTTTATATTTGAATGTACCTGCTTGTCTGCTTTTTCACCATAGCCTTAAAATTTTGGAAGTGAGTGAATGCCTTACTCTTCTTTTTCATGGAAGATACCCAAACTTTTTGTGTATGGTCATCAATGAAAGTAGCATAAAACTTACAACCACCCATAGATGTGGTCTTTGCAAGACTCCAAACATCTGTTTGTAATATTTCTAGTACATTCTCACTAACATGCTTGTCATGTGAAAATGATGCTCTTGACTGTTTGCCAAATTGACATGCTGCACATACCTTTTGCATTTGTGCAACTTTCAAATTTGATAGTCCATTGACAATCTCCTTGGACTGCATCGATTTCAGCCTTTGCAAATTTGCACGTTCAATTCGTTTATGGAAGTTCTCTTATCATCAATAACTCCTACACCTTTTGCAAACATGGATGCATTCATTTCAAGAATTTTCACATTTAAGGTGAACATCCTACTCACTTTGTTTCCTTTGAAAATCAATCGCCCACCCTGTTTGTACTCTTCGACATATAAGCCATTAGCATTGAGCCTAACTTGTAATCCTTGGTCAACCATTTGTCCAATAGAAACTAGATTCTTTGTTATATTTGGAACGTGCAGCACATTAGCAAGATGTTTTACCTTCCCATCCTCCATAGACAATGCTATGTTTCCTATATGATCGATAGGATGTGATGTGTCATCACCTGTTTCAACATATCTAGGAACTGGCAATTTCTGCAAACTACTAAACCATTCCGCATGATTGGTCATGTGATTTGGAGCACCTAAATCAACATACCAGAAATTATTGTTCGATTTTGAAACATAAAAAAACATTGTATTCATCGTATGATGTTGAACCATGAATAGCTTCTCAAAATCATCTGCACTTGTGGATGCATAGTTATTTTGCTGCCTTCCATTATTTTGATTCTTCAACCCGTAATCACATTCAAAATGTCCAGGTTTACCACAAATCCAACATCCTTTACTGTCATTACCTGAATCATTTCTTTGGAAATTTCTACGACCTGACTCATGAGTGTTGGGCAATGGTGCATCTCATCATATGATGAGCAAAAAAGACCTTTATAGTTGCTTATAGCCTCTAAAGGAACCCATCATAGTAAAGGTAGGCAACAATGCAAGATGTCTTATGGAGGGTAAAGGCACAATTTCTTTCATTAACTCTAATGGCGATGTCAAAAAGCTTTCAAATGTGTTGTATGTTCCACAAATCAAACAAAATCTACTCTCAGTAGCTTCTATAACTAATCAAGGTCATTAAGTATCTTTTAGTAAGACATGAGCTAAGATTATGGACAGTAACAACAACATTGTTGGGATTGGCATAAGGAGGAACAACCAGTATGAGTTGTGTGCTCTTACAACCACTACAAGTGTGGGCACAAATAAGCTATGGCATGAGAGATTCAGCCACATCGGATACCCTATATTGAAGTAAATGCATCACAGGGGTATAGTTGCACACCTACCATTGATTGCAGAAATGAAGGAACCATGTGAAGCTCCCATGATGGGAAAGCAATAGAGGAAGGCATTTCCATAAGAAAGAAAGAAAGAATAGGGCAAGCTATCCTCTAGAGTTGGTGCATGCTAATTTGTGTGGAAAAATGTCTACACAAGCTTTGGGTGGATCTTCATACTTCATCTTACTTGTCGACAAATATAGCAGGAAGATGTGGATGTACTTCCTTCGTGATAAGGCTCAAGCGTTTGGTAAGTTTAAAGAATGGCTTCAACTTGTTGAAACTAAAACAATGAAGAAGATGAAGAAATTTAGGATAGACGGTGGTGGTGAGTTCACATCAACAAAGTTTGAAGATTTCAGCAAGAGTAAAGGAATGAAGCATCAACTCACAATGGCACATAAACCTCAACAAAACGGTGTTGCAGAATGTCGAAATCAAACCATCATGGAGATGGCAAGGTGCATGTTGAAGGGAAAGGGTTTGCCTAACCAATTTTGGGCAGAGGCTTTCAACATTGCTGTCTACATCTTGAGTCAAAGATACACCAAGGCACTTGATGGAAAGACCCCACAAGAAGCATACACTGGTGAAAAGCCTTCTATTTCCCATTTAAAAGAGAATCTTGGACAAATCACCATAATTCCAAATTTTTTGACTACTAAACTCTCATACCTCTGAAATTCTAGTGTGACTAAAGTGTAAGACCTCATTAGCCTTCTAACTAGACTCACATAGATCATCTAGAACTTTTACTGGTCTCATGTAGAACTCATCACAAATGTCTGGACTCTCATAATGGATTTTCCTCAATAAAGGAGGCCATACAAGTTAGAGTACCAAGAATCATTTGCGGTCACATGTGGGTGGAGTATTGAGTATATCTACACCCCCCCTAAATGTCCACCTATAGTGAACTACCTTCTTGGTCCAATGCCAAGCTTTGGAAGATATCAATGCAGTTGCTCTCTCCCGAGAGTCTTTGTGAAAATTTTTGCTCCATTTTCATCTATTCAACAATAGCTCAGCTCTGGAACTCCATCCTTGATCAACTCTTGCACATAGTGATACTGGATTTCTATGTGATTAGTACATGCATGACAAACAAGATCCTTGGCGATGGCTATGCAACTTTGGTTGTCACATCTAAACCTAGCAATTTCTGTGAGATCCCAGACACATCATAGTGATTCCGGATTGGTTGAATACCAAACTATCATACCTCCAGAATCCTAGAAAGATCATTGTAATTTTGGATTGGTTGAATAACGAACTATCATACCTCCGAAATTTCAGTGTGACTAATGTATAAGCCCTGACTAGCCTTTTGACTAGACTCACATAGATCATCTAAAACTTTTATTGGTCTCACGTATATCTCATCACAAATGTCCAGACTCTCATAATGGCTTCTCCTCATAATGGGGGCCATACAATTTAGAGTACCAAGGATCATTTGTAGTCACATGCGGGTGGAGTATTGAGTATATCTAACATAAGCATAGTCCTGGGTCAACAAGGGAAAGAAAGGAACTTGAAACATATGGATATTATTGTACATTTGTTACAAAGAACCTAATTTATTTGTCCAAAGATTGAATTTGAGAGGAACCTTCAACTTATAAAGCAACAAATGGTAACCCTAATTGGGAGGAAGCTATGAAACAGGAGATAGAAGCCTTAAAAGAAATGGACACTTAGGAGTTGGCCCAATGCAAACTAGTCAGAAGGTAATAGGTTGTCGATGGATCTATAAGCTAAAAATAAATTCACATGGATCAATTTACAGGTACAAGGCCATATTAGTTGCTAAAGGATGTGCTCAAAGTCATGGTATAGACTATGAGGAGACCTTCGCACCAATTACCAATATGACTACAATCAAGACATTGCTAAGTGTAGCAATTGCAAGAAATTGGAGGTTACTTGATCTAGATATGAGGAATGCATTTCTTAATGGTTGGATTAGTGAAGAAGTACACATGTTGCAACCTCTAAGATTTGAAAACCTCAACTACACTTCTTATGTATGCAGACTGAAAAAGGCATTATATGGATTGAAACAAGCTCATAGAGCTTGGAATTTCAGATTGCCAACCTATCTACAAGATCAAGGTTTCAAGTCAAGTAATGCATACAATTTTCCGTTCATCAAGAAGGATCACAATGAAGTTATCTATTTGTGTGTATATGTAGATGACATAACTATGATAGGAGAAAACTTGAATGGTATACAAAGGATCAAAAGGAATATGCAAGAGGATTTCAAAATAAGTGATTGAGGTGAGCTCACATTCTTCCTAGGTATGCAGGTCATATACCTAATAGATCAAGGAATGTATTTGACTTGGAGGAGATGCATTCAGGATCTACTCCTTAATTTCAAGATGGAGAATGCTAAACTTGCAAGTACACCTTTGGAGATGAATCATAAAATCAATGTTTATGAAGGTGAGAAAATTGAAGGCATTAAAGAGTATCAAAGCTTGGTAGGTAGCTTGATATATGCTACTCATACAAGGGCAAATGATGCATATAGTGTAGGAGTGCTAAGCCAATTCATGCACTCACCAAGAAGAGAACACATGGATGTAGCTAAGAGAGTGCTCAAGTACCTCAAGGGAACACTCAATAAAGGTATATTTTATCCTTACTCATGAGATTTGGATCTCAAGATATATTTAGATGTAGATTGGGCAAGATGTAAGGATGATAGAAGAAGTACCTCTGGTTACTTAGCATTTGTCAGATCAAATCTAGTGTCATGGAGCTCTAAGAAGCAACCAATAGTCGCTTTATCCTCAACCAACATAGAGTATAGAGG
>CM035420.1:89317677-89410177 GCA_020310875.1 Ceratopteris richardii
ATCTATCTATCTATCTATCTATCTATCTATCTATCTATCTATCTATCTATCTATCTATCTATCTATCTATCTATCTATCTATCTATCTATCTATCTATCTATCTATCTATCTATCTATCGATCTATCTATCTATCGATCTATCGATCTATCTATCCATCGATCTATCTATCCATCGATCTATCTATCTATCTATCTATCTATCTATCTATCTATCTATCTATCTATCTATCTATCTATCTATCTATCTATCTATCTATCTATCTATCTATCTATCTATCTATCTATCTATCTATCTATCTATCTATCTATCTATCTATCTATCTAAATGGCTAAGTGTGGCATTGTCGCATATCTTGATAACCAAAATTCTATTGTTCGTACCATGTATTTCTCTATCAGTAAATAACTATGTGGCAGACTAGATAGTAGTGGATAGTTTGGCCATTGATTATTTAATATACCTTGGTGTTGTGCTTCCCAAAATTGCATCTAGGTTCGCCTTCGAGGCACTGGGAAAAAAGATGGATTGATTTGTAGCACATATGGTGCTGGCTCCCAGTGCACCCTTAATGTCCGATTCTTCTCTAAAATCTTTTGTCTCCATATCGGATCTACCTTCTCAAATTCTTCCTGCATATAGGAAAACATTTTCATGTTGAACTGTAGATCATGATGAGGCTCTTTATTTGTAGTTTTCTTGATATATTTTCAAGTTTCTTATTTTAACAGTCCATACGGTACATTGAATGGCCTCAAAATTTGTTCTAAGCTTTTACTTTTGATCTTCACCTCTTTCATTACCTTTACTACCTAATCCTCAAACTGCTATGTGAGCTCGGACACCAGTAGTGCCCTCTCATGATGGCTTGGTTCTGCAACAAAGAGTCTATGTTGATGAGTGATTGGCTCTACTTCCTCCCTTATAGGTGAATGATGCACGAGGGGAGAAGGAGGATGTCCCTCCGTCTCCACAGTAGCTACTTGGGAGCTTGGAACTACTGGTGTCCCCGCTCTAACTTGCTATGCTATTTGAGCCTTTAGGCTTTCAATGATTTCATCTTTTCCCTTGATCTCACTGATCACCTTTTTTTCCATAGCTTCAATGGCTTCTTTCTCCTTGGTGGCAAGTGCCTTTGGACCTGATCACCTGTGTAGATAGATCTTCACTCAATACCTTAAATTGGTTGCGTTCCATCAAAGCTTTTTCATAATTGATATTTGCTTCTATAAGATGTTTTTGAGTATCAATGGTTGTTTGTATCATCTGCCTTACTAAGGGTTTCAGTTGAGCGACATCCATGTTTAGCCATGACTTTGAAATACTGGATGCTTCACTCGTAAGTACATCTTTTCCCTTTTCCACATGTATTGTGTCACTATGGGGTTGTCTAATTTGAAGATGTATCTCATTTTCTGTTTCTTCATGTTGGAAATGAGGTAGGCCCATAGCTCATATCACAGCTCCATGGTTCCATAGGTCTAGCATAAACAACACAGAGTCTAGCAATCTTCAATATTGACAAAACATGAACATATCACATTTAATCATACAAATGATGAGACAAAGATAGAGAAAGAATAGACGACATGTGTAAGGTGTTATGTAAGCCATCGCTTACTCATAGTATCATATATACCAATGTTCAATGTACAATGTGGGAGCAAGACTCTCAACCACTCTATGTGATGAGAAATAGATGGAAGAGTGAATGTACAAATGTAACAAACATATTCAGATGTATGGGCAAAAATCTGAATATACATGAGATGTGTGACCTAATAGGTTATAGAAGAGTGAATATGAGTGACTGAAAGAGGAAGGATCAGTGTGAAACTGATAATCAACAAACCCTCATCTAACCTTAGGCTATGGAAGACCCTAAGTCAGATACGTGTGTGAAAATATCACATATTTAAAAAATAGCAAAGAATGCTAACAAGTTTGCTGCTGGAAATCCTCAAACTCATATGAACACACCTTCTTAAACACCTCATTCAAATATGCATAAAGCATATACATACTAATTCTCTTGTACCTATGCTGAATAGGACTCCTCCTGATATGGATGCCAGTGCCTCCATAAACTCCAACTAGTACCTGTGTGCATAAAGCAAATATGTACCTAAATTCTTAACATAAGATGCGAATCTTATGTTAACCACCATCCAATGTCTTTGAAGTAACCTGAAATCTTCATGTAGAAGACAATCTTCAAATACATCATGTGAATGGCTGATCCACACCATCAAGCTGCTAATGACCAAGTCCTCTCCATGAGCAAGAGTGTGAGCACACTCTTCTCCTCCAAGAAGAACTCCATAGCCGCTCCTCAACATGCTCCTAGAGTGCAACATGGCTGCCCCATGTGCAAGAAGCATCACCTCTATTGAGGTACCAAAGCTTCAAAGCTTGGTGTTGAAACTAGGTGAAGGATATCTGACAATGAGCCCAAGCACTTCTTATATAGTAATTTGTCTACCTATGAAAAACAATAATAAATCACTTGATCGCATAAAGCACATGACCCAAGCGTAGCGATTACAAAAATTAACGCCACCGTTGTCCAATGCTTTTGGAAAGCATATTGCCCATTTACGTGGTCTTTTTAATAAAGAAAAGATGAATAAAGACATATTTTCTGCACTGTCGCTCAAGGGATTCAATCTTTGGTCACAGAGATGAGAGGTCGACGAACTAACCAAGACACTGGTCACCGTTTGTTGTACAAGAACTCATAAAAGAGGCTACAGATGCTTTCAGTTCTGGACTTTTGACCAATAGGAACATTTTTTTCCAACAATCCCCCCTGCAATGTCATATTGGTACAATCTGGACTTGATCTGCAAACCATCACAAGTTGCAAACTATTACAAGCTTCAAACTTGTACTCCTGCACTTCAGAACTAACCTTCAAACTTTTCCTTCAAAAAACTTGAACTTGTTGAATATGAACCATAATACTTGAGAAAATATGCAAACTAGATATCCAATAGTGTACTCATCAACCGATCACTGCTTGACAACAAATATAGCATGAACTGGTTCTGAACCTGCTATCTCCTGTCTTCAAAAACCTAAAAAACATACACTAGGATCCACATATTTGCATTTACCTTCCAAAAAGGTTTCTCAAATACACTAACCAAAATCAGGAACTGAATCTTGGAACCTATGACTAAAAACTCACAAGTTAGTGTATTATGAACACTACTGGTTCATCTCTGACTGTACTCAAGTGAAGTCAACTCAACTCAATTGAAATCAATTGAAATCAACTGAAAAAGAGGCAACAAATGCTTTCAGTTCTGGACTTTTGACCAAAACATTGTTTTCCAACACTTCATGCCTTATAGACTTTGCAGCACTTCCCTGAAATGTTACATCTAGTGGGGACGGCTCTGCTACAATCCGGATGGGTGTAAAAGGTTCCTGCTCCTCCACATTTTCCTGGTCTTTTTCTTCCTTTGTCTTCTTTAGTATAGCTTCTCCTTCCAAATGAGTCTCTCTACTTTGGAGCTTTGTCTCTTCATTCATTCTTATTGTGTGGACTTAGCCTTGTGATGACCCGCTCTTTGAATATCCGTGACTGTGTTTTCCTATGCCTCATCCATTTTTGTACCTTCCACCTCAAAGGATTCCATTACTTGATTTAACTCATCCCGTTTATCATCATAGTTTGATTCAGTTATGATATCCACATTCATTGGTGATGGTTCATGGTCTTCCTAAGCATCTAAGGATGGACTTGAGTTCATCAATCCTAGTTGTCTATATCTATGGAATTTCGTCAACCTTTCCTGGCAAAGTTTATACATGAGATTGATGATAGTGGTGCCCTTGTATTGACAGGTTTACTTGTCGTTCCATGTATTTATGAATATCCTTTTAGAAGCAGGAAGCCCTTCTTCTACGTTCAATACTTCTCTCAATCTATTTGCTCCTCTCATTCTAGGTCAAGAGCTTATTTCCGCCTCTTTGGTCACTTTTACTCCCTTCTTCTTTCTTGGTACAATGGCAAGCTTTGCATATGGCTTCATTCGCTTCTCTTTCATGGATCGTAAGTGTGTGTTGAACTTGGATCACCTGTGAAGATAGCTCTTCACTCAATATGTTAAATTAGTTGCGTTCCAACAAAGCTTTGTCATAATTGCTATCTACTTCTATAGTTTGTTGTTGAGCATCCATGGCAGTTTGTATCCTCTACTTTACTATGGGTTTGAGTTGAGTGATATCCATGTTTAGCCATGTCTTTGGAATACTCAGTGCTTCACCCGTAAGTACATATTTTCCTTTTTCCACATGTATTGTGTCATTATGGGGTTTTCTAATTTCAATATCTATCTGATTTTCTATTTCTTCATGCGTTGTAGACTTTGTGGCACTTTCCTGAAATGTTATATCTAGTGGGGATGACTTTGCTACAATCCGGATGGGTGTAAAAGGTTCTTGTTCCTCCACATTTTCCTGGTCCTTTTCTTCCTTTGGCTTCTTCAACATAGCTTCTCCTTCCAAATGAGTCTCTGTAATTTGGATCCTTGCCTCTTCATTCATTTTTATTGTGTGGAATTTGCCTTGTGATGACCCTTTCTTTGGCATATCCGTGACTTTGTTGTCCATCACCTCATCCATTTATGTACCTTCCACCTCAAAGAATTCCCATACTTGATTTAGCTCATTCCATTTATCATCATAGTTTGATTCAATTTTTATATCCACATTCATTATTGATGCTTCATGGTCTTGTTGAGAGTCCGAGGATGAACTTGAGTTCATCAATCCTAGTTCTATGTATCTATGGAATTTTGTCAATCTTTTTCCTAGCAAAGTTTCTACATGAGATTGATGATAGTGGTGCTCTTGTACTAGCAGGTTTACTTGTCCTTCCATGTATTTGTGAGTATCTTTCATTGCTTCCTTTAACTCTTCTTCCATGATGGGCTTGTTGTTCTCGATTTTTGTCCTTGGAAGTACACGTATCCTTTTAGAAGCAGGAAATGCTTCTTCTGCCTTCAATACTTCTCTCAATCTCTTCGCTCCTCTCATTCTAGGTTGAGAGCTTCTTTCCACCTCTTCGGTCACTTTTACTTCCTTCTTCTTTCTTGGTACACCGGCCAACTTTGCATATTTTGCCATTTGCATTGATGAAGGCATTTCGTTAAGGTATTCTTGAATACCTAAGGCATGATAGAACAGAATTGTCAATGCCACACTCGCATTCAAGAACTTCTTGCGGCCCCATTGCTTTTGGCTTCGAATAAGCGCTCTTGGATGTAGGGCGTCAAGTTCACCTTATTACCAATTTGTTTTGTGGCATGAGATAACATTTGTACTATGATCTTTTTAGGTGCTATGTAGCAGTGCATGTTGGGAAAACAGAAGTGTTGATGGTTGAGTCTGACCTTGTTCCCTTGCTTTTGTCCTTTGTTTCGCCCTTGCTCAATGAGATTCAGGTCGGTGCACCCATATTTCTCCCATCCAAATGTTTCTTTAATCAATTTGTGAGTGAACTGAATGATCACCCATTCTCCTTCCGCATCTAGAACTTTTTCTTCAGGCACTAAAGGGTTATGTAGAGTCAGTTGAAGAGTGTTCATAACGTGAGTGCATCATTGAAAATCTGACTTATAAATGGGTAGCTCGAAGTACTTATGAATTCTTGCCTTTGTCATTACATCCACGGTTGATGGGAGTTCATGTAAGACTTTGAAATATTGGGACATTACAGGGAACAAATGGTCAGTGTCCATGATCTTTATGGTGATCAAGAATAGGTGCTCTCCTGTCGGTTGGTCTTCTCAGACCCAATGGCCCTTGACTTTGGTTACACTTTGAGTGGAAACTCCAACACTTCTTCTTGAATGGTTGCCTCGGAGTCTTCAGAAGCCATCTGCACTTGTAACAGGGAAAGAATCAACTTACAAGAAAAACCAATTCATGTGTTTTATGTGTGGTTCAATGATATGTCATTTCTTGTGTGGCTCCGTTCCCCCTTGTAGGAGTAAGGAAGGTCTCTTATCCCACTTTTCTTTGAGTTTTAATCGTGAAAGAAAACAAAAAAGTAATTCTAGTTGAAGCACTTATTTATTTACAATGTACAGTCATTCCGATGACAGTAGAAACTAAGACCTATTCCAATGATGGAAATGTGCACCACTAGTTTTGTTGAAGAGATAATGTGCTGAATGCATGGCCTTGTAATGTGGCCTTTTCATGCATACCTTGTGTGCAATGGACTCTTCATGAGTGCAAGTAGAATCTCATTGAGCATGTTGTTCTTGTCCTTGCTGCCTTTTAGGTCTCCATATCCACTTTGTAGTTGGTGCTTGAAGCATTTTCTTTGGTTGAACTTCTCATTCTATGGTCCTTGTCTTCTTCCTACTTGAAGTCTGAGGTTAAGATGTCGTGTTCACTTGGTGCCCTTGATGTGTCTTTATAGACTTCCTTGCTTCACTTTGTAGGCATGATATCTTGTTAAGCCTTTCTAGTTCTTGATTTGCAGTTTGTCTGACTTCTTCGGGATCCATATGCATTGATGTGTCCTCGGAGCCTCTACTAATTACTTTGGAATCCATACATGCAGAAACCTTTGTTTATCCAATTGTGATGGTGAAGGATGGTTGTCTCTTCTTGTCTTCACTGAATGGTTGATCTGCTTTTGTGTTAAGTTGATTGGTTGAGTCATTCGATCCTTTCATACCCATTATAGACGAGTATTATATGGATGTGATGTTTGAACAATAGATGTCCATGTGGGTTTTCCTCTTAAAGTGTAGATAGGTTGGGAAGTAATGTCCTCACTCGCTCTCGTAGGCTCATTTCTCATGGGCGAGGAGATCACATCATCATACAACATTTCCCCATTTGCAAGCAATTCTAGATTAGGGCATTCTTGGGACATACTTGTTATTGAATCCTTTTCCTTGTTTATGTTCTCTTCTTTAGGTTTGATGATCTTATAGATTGAAGACGGCCTTTCTTCTAGCAAATTAAAAATTTCTTTATGCCCTATTTTGGCTGATATGTATCCTTCGTTCTCAATAATCCAATCTTGCCCTAGGATAAGATTTTCAATTAGGTATTCATCTTTGCATACTAAAACTTTTTGCTCCATAGTGGAATTGCCTAAGTGAAGGGATATTAGGGCTTCTCTAACACGTTCTATAACTTGACCTCCAATTTCTATCATACATGCTTTAGTGGGACTTATGGTGGTTTGGATATTTGTGGTTAGTGTCACTCGTATAGAGCTTAGAGCGGATCTTGAGTCGATCAGAGCATCCACTAGTTGGTACTCTTTGGACCCAATTCCTAGGTTTAAGTATGTTTTGGAGATGCTATAGCTTGTATTACTTGTATTATTGACTTTTTAGTTGGCCATATGTATAGGTTCCTCTCCCTGTAGATATCGTTCATCCCTTTTCTGTATCCACTCTTTCCGTCTCTTGATACGCTCTAAGGCTTCCTGACATGCTTCTTCTCTAATCCTATCTTCCTCCTTCTTTCGATTATGTGCTCCTACAAGTCGAGCTAACATTTGATCTATTAATGGCTCCATATATCGCTTCACTCTACATCCACTTAGTAGTTGGGAAGTATATCTCCATCCAATGTATCTAGATTTACTGCTCTGCTTGTTGCGATTCTATTAATCAGTAATGGTCCATATCTGTGTTGTTGCATGTTGCAAGTTCTTAGCATGTTGCTTCAATGTATATACAAGGACTAAGTCTCCTTCTTTTAAGCCTTTGTCTTTGATATGTGCATCATAATATGCTTTCTGCCTCCGTTTAGGAGCATAAATTCCTGCCATTACTTGTAGCTTGGTTTCGTGTAATTTCTCAATTTGATCTAATTGCTTGGATAGTTCATGGCCGATCCATTCAAACTATTGTGCTATATCTAGAGTATGTACTAAAAAGTCAATTGGTAAGATTGCATTCTGCCCATACATTAGGTTAAACAAAGTAGTTCCAATGGTCATCTTGTAAGCTACTTAGAAAGCCCAAATTGCATGATGCAATTGTTTGTCACAATCTGACCTTCCATTGTTGACTATCTTTGTGAACATGGTGCATAACACTTTATTGAAACTCTCTGCTTGACCATTAGCTTGAGGGTGATAGGGGGCTGATTTTTTATGAATGACTAGGAATTCGTTATACAAGCATTCTATCACTTCGTTGATGAAGTGTGTTCCTCTATCGCTCACTATCTCTATAGGTAGTCCAAAGTGAGTAAAGATGCTCTCAAAGAGAAACTTTGCTTTGGTTTGAGCATCATTCTTTCTTGTTGCTTTTGCTTCTACCCATTTCGTTGGATAGTCCATTGCCACTATTATGTACTCAGCATGTGATCCCTTGGCTCGAGGGTTAATAGGTCCTATGAAATCAATGCCCGATTTTGAAAAGGCTCTCACACAAATATGGGTCTTAGATGATGGAGAGTGTTAATCTCCAAAAGAATAACCTACTCTTGAATTTAGAACACCTCTATATCAAGAGTAAGTCAAAATCTTCACCAAATTAGAGGTCCAATCTCCAAATTATCAAAAGTTGAGAAATTCTGTGAAGAAGATAAAACACAGAAAGTCTGCTGCACAATTTCTTCTCATTGACCTATCAAACATGTAAAGTTTT
Organism: Ceratopteris richardii; assembly: GCA_020310875.1. Lineage (NCBI taxonomy): Eukaryota > Viridiplantae > Streptophyta > Polypodiopsida > Polypodiales > Pteridaceae > Ceratopteris > Ceratopteris richardii. The sequence goes on from CM035420.1 coordinate 89,326,316, forward strand.
CTATGAAATTTTGTATGGAGTGTCACCTAGAAGTTGCGCACCTCCTCCAAGTTAAATTTCTTCAAAAGGTTTAGTATAACTTGAGAAATCAACTTCACAAGTTACCTATGTCTAAATCTGCACTTCTGAGAAGTCGATTTAGACACCCCTAACTTCTTAACTTCAATTCTCTCAGTACAAAACCCGTTTAAGCAAATGCTTCTAGCCACGAGTAGATTACCTTCCAACTTAAAGATTAAGTGCTTGCTTGCACAAAACTTTAAACTATGGAGTGAGAAATGACCAAAAGATTAAGATCGAAATTTGCGCCTGTTTCAGAGAACTATGAACACTCAACACATATGAATGTTACTACTAACAATTCTCCTAGCCTGTTTACAATTAGAATCTGAAACTTAAGCCATAGACTCATTAACTATGAACTTAGATATCCTCAAAAGGATTTCACAAATGATTTACCACAGACGGAGCAGACACGAAAAGATCGGGCACAATATTTCTTCAATTATTCAGAAAGTTACAGTTGAGTGATGAGAGGGAACTCAACTAACTTTTCACATGTCTCATGACATCTCACTTCCTCTTTCTTGACTTCTATCTATTCTTACATATGCTCTCATATCACGCCTCGACATTTTCAGGGTATTTATAGATAAATTTGTACAAGTCTATGACTAATCAAAGATCTAAATGAACTATAACTATACTAATGTACATATGTGTACATTCCTCATATCCTCTGAATGTATCCTTCTTCCAAGCTTCAAGAATTGATCTCATCCTTCATTCTTTAGTCTTCAAACATTCAATTGGTGATTGATCTGCACCAACAGCTTCCCCCTCAATCATCAATTGAGGTTTCTCCTTTCTTCTTTATACCTGCCATGTCTTTAAACTTCTGTAGCTTTGGTCCATCCAAGCTCTTTGTAAGCATATCAGCTATCTGATCTTTTGTTGAAGTATGTATAACTTCAATCTCCTTATCCATCACTTTCTCTCTTAGAAAGTGATACTGAATCTCAATGTGTTTGGTCTTGGCATGAAAAACAGGATTAGCAGCTAAATACAATGAACTCATGTTATCTCCATATATAATTGGTACCCCATGCACAATGTCAAAACTCTTTATCAAAGTCTTGAGCCAAATCACTTCCTTTGCAGCTTCAACCATGTCTTTGTACTCTGCTTCTGTAGAAGACAAAGCAACTGTATGTTGCTTCTCGGAACACCATGAGATAAGTTTATCTCCCACATAACACATGTATCCAAAAGTTGACCTTCTATCATCTGGATTACCTGCCCAATCTGCATCACTATATATCTTGATGTTTGTATCCGATGTAAACCCATAATACAAACCTTCATTGAGTGTACCCTTAATGTACCTCAACACTCTTTGACCTGCAATCCAATGTTCTTTCCTTGGGCAATGCATGAATTGAGACAAAACCCCTACTGCATATGATAAATCAGATCTAGTTAAAGTAGCATAGATAAGACTACCAACTAAACTCTGATATTGTCTCATGTCCTTGAATTCTTCACCTCCAAACTTACTCAATTTGTGATTCACCTCCATTGGTGTAGGTGCTACCCTGCAATCTTCCATTTTAAACTTGATTAACAAGTTCTTCAAATACCTTTCTTGGGTCACAAATACTCCATGTTGAGTATATGTAATCTCCATGCCCAAGAAGTATGACAAGTCTCCCAAGTCACTTATTTTGAACTCCTTTTCCATTTGCTTCTTGAGTCTTTGTATTCCTTCTTCATCTGTACCTATAAGGATTATATCATCAACATATATGCACATGTATATGAAACCATTATCACTTGCTTTGACAAGCAAGCTACTATCTGCTTTAGACACCTGAAATCCAAGTTCTTTCAAGAACTTTACAAGTCTATAATTCCATGCCCTTGGGGCCTGCTTCAAGCCATACAAAGCTCTCTTGAGCTTGCACACATGATCTGGATACCTTGTATCTCTGAACCCTTGAGGTTGCTCCATGAACACATCATCTGAAATATAACCATTCAAAAAAGCATTTTTCACATCAAGTTGACATAACTTCCAACCTTTACATGCAGCAATAGCTATAAGTGTCCTGATAGTTGTCATCTTTGCCACAGGACTATAAGTCTCATCATAGTCAACACCATATGTTTGAGCAAACCCTTTGACAACAAGTCTAGCTTTGTATCTAGACACACTTCCATCTGCAAACCTCTTGGTCTTGTAAACCCACTTGCATCCAATAATCTTCTGACTATTTGGTTTAGGAACCAAATCCCATGTTTGATTCTCTAATAATGCATCATATTCTTCCTGCATAGCTTTCTCCCATTTTTCCTTACCTTTTGCCTCTTCATATGTAGAAGGGTCTTCATCTGTTTTCATCATATAAGCATAATCTTTTGTGGTCAAAAATGAAGTATCATAGCTGTCGGAGAGTGTTAATCTCCTTCAGAATAACCTACTCTTGTGATTAGAGCACCTCTATACCAAGAGTAAGTCAAAACTTCACAACACAAACATTCTGCTGCACGATTTCTTTAAATTAATCTTCACAGGTTACTTTTGTCTGAAACTGTCATGCTGAACAGTCGACTTAACACCTATAACTTCTAAGACTTGGTTCTCCTTGAATAGAACCCGTTTAAGCAAATGCTTCTGGTTACGAGTAGCTTATCTTCTAACTTAAAGATTAAGCTCTCACTCATGCAAAACTTTAAAGTATGCACTGAGAAATGATCAAAACATTGATCACCGAAAATGCGCCTGTTTCAGTAAACTTTGAACACTCAACACATACGAATGTTCCTACTGACAATTCTCGATTTCTGTTTACAATCAAACTCTGAAACTTAAGCTATAGATTGATTAACTATAGACTTAGATATCCTCAATAGGATTTCACAAATCATCTAACACAGATGAAGAACACACAGAAATTTCGGCGCAATTTTTCTTCGATTACTCAGAAAGTTACAGTTGAGTGATGAGAGGAAAACTCAACTAACTTTACATATGTCTAATGACATCTAACTTCTCATTCTTCTATTCTATTCCTTTCTCTTTCGTATATGCCTCAATACCTATACGCCTCTCAATTCTTCTTAGCCTTCCTGGCCTACCTAGCTTTTTCTAGCCTCTTGCGCCTTTACATTTTTCAGGTATTTATAGATAAATTTGTACAAGCTTATAACGCGGACTATACTACTGTACATATGTGTACAATTTTTCCGGTTCTTCTTCCAACTTCAAAATTTGTTCTTTTCTTCCTCTTTCCATCCTTCAACTCTTCATGAACTGAAATCTGTAAAATTGATCTATTCCGGTAACATTCCGGTGACTTTCCTGTGACCTTCCGGTACTGTTCCGGTGCCCTTCCGGTGACCTTTTTTAAGGAATTTTTGCTGAAGGTTCTGCGGACTTAAAGACCTTCAATTGTTGATTGTCTTGCACCAACAGCTCCCCCTCAATCATCAATTGAGGTTTTCTCTGTCTTCTTTATTCCTGCCATATCTTTAAACCTTTGTAGCTTTGGTCCATCCAAACTTTTTGTAAGCATATCAGCTATCTGATCTTTCGTTGAAGTATGAATTACTTCAATCTCTTTATCCATCACCTTCTCTCTTAGAAAGTGATACTGAATCTCAATGTGTTTAGTCCTGGCATGAAAAACAGGATTAGCAGCTAAATATAATGAACTCATATTATCTCCAAATATAATTGGAGTTCTCTGTATAGCGTCAAAACTCTTCATTAAAGTCTTTAGCCAAATCACTTCCTTTGCGGCTTCAACCATGCCTTTGTACTCGGCTTCGGTAGACGACAAAGCAACTGTATGTTGCTTCTTGGAACACCATGAGATTAGCTTATCTCCCACATAACACATGTATCCATAGGTTGACCTTCTGTCATCTGGATTACCTGCCCAATCTGCGTCACTGTATATTTTGATATTTGTATCTGAGGTAAACCCATAATACAAACCTTCTTTGAGTGTACCCTTAATGTACCTCAACACCCTTTGTCCTACAATCCAGTGTTCTTTCCTTGGACAGTGCATGAACTGAGACAATACTCCTACTGCATATGATAAATCAGGTCTAGTTAAAGTAGCATAGATAAGACTACCAACCAAACTCTGATATTGTCTCACATCCTTGAATTCTTCACCTCCAAACTTACTCAGTTTGTGATTCACCTCCATTGGAGTAGGTGCTATCCGGCAATCATTCATTTTAAACTTGATTAACAAGTTCTTCAAATATCTTTCTTGGGTCACGAATACTCCATGCTGAGTATATGTGATCTCCATACCCAAGAAGTAAGACAAGTTTCCCAAGTCACTTATCTTGAACTCCTTTTCCATTTGCTTCTTGAGTCTTTGTATACCTGACTCATCTGTTCCTGTAAGGATTATATCATCAACATATATGCACATGTATATGAAACCATTATCACTTGCTTTTATAAGCAGACTACTATCTGCTTCAGACACCTGGAAACCAAGTTCTTTCAAGAACTTTACCAGTCTATAATTCCACGCTCTTGGCGCTTGCTTCAAGCCATACAAAGCTCTCTTGAGCTTGCACACATGTTCTGGATACCTTTTATCTCTGAACCCTTGAGGTTGCTCCATGAACACATCATCTGAAATATATCCATTTAGAAAAGCATTTTTCACATCTAACTGACATAACTTCCAACCTTTACTCGCAGCAACAGCTATGAGTGTTCTGATAGTTGTCATCTTTGCTACTGGACTATAAGTCTCATCATAATCAACTCCATAAGTCTGAGCAAACCCTTTGACAACAAGTCTAGCTTTGTATCTAGACACACTTCCATCTGCAAATCTTTTGGTCTTGTAGACCCACTTGCATCCAATAATCTTCTGGCTATTTGGTTTAGGAACTAAATCCCATGTTTGATTTTCTACCAATGCATCATGTTCTTCTTGCATAGCCTTCTCCCATTTTTCCTTACCTTTTGCCTCTTCATATGTAGAAGGGTCTTCATCTGCTTTCACTATGTAAGCATAATCTTTCGTAGCCAAAAAAGAAGTATCATAACTGTACCTTGTAGGTTGCCATCTATTTCTTGATGACCTTCTGAGTTCTCCAGTCCTTGAGGTTTCTGGTTCTTCACACTCACGATCAAATCTTGGCCTTTCTTCAACTTCTTCCTGTACTTCATAATTTTCTTCTTCATCAATTATTTGAACCTTTGATTTACCTTTCTTTTGACTCACTTCTTCTTCATCACCTATATTATTATTAACTGTTCCTGCATACCAAGAACTTTGCTCATCAAACGTAACATCTTTTGATACCAGAAAATGTTTTGTGGATGGATTCCACAACCTGTATCCCATCTATCTGTCATCATAACCAATGAAAACATATTTTTCAGCTTTAGGTTCCAACTTGTGTCTTAATTGTGATGGCACATATGCATATGCCACACACCCAAAAACTCTGCAATGATCCAAGGTAGGTCTTTTACCCCACCAAGCTTCATATGGTGTCATACCTTGCAAGGCTTTGCATGGTAACCTATTGACCAAATAAGTAGCTGTGTTTACAGCTTCAGCCCACAAATAATTAGGGCAATTTTTCTCATTCATCATGGACCTTGCAAACTCAACAATAGTCCTGTTCCTTCTTTCTGCTACACCATTTTGTTGAGGAGAATATCTGCAAGTAACTTCCCTTTTTATACCTGCATTCCATAAGTAGTCACTGAACTCGTTGGAGAAATACTCTCCCCCTCCATCTGATCTTAGTCTCTTCAGTCTATGACCTGTAGTTCTTTCTGCATACGCATGATAATGTCTGAATGTATTGAATACTTCTGACTTATCTTTGATCACATAGATAGTGATCCATCTGGTAGCATCATCAACATAAATCACATAATACCTTGATCCATTTATACTGAAATCCTTTGATGGTCCCCACACATCTGTGTGTACCAACTCAAGCTTCTCTGAGTGCATAAAACCATGCTTGGTATAAGAATTCTTATGAGCCTTACCAAACTGACATGCCTCACATTTGTATGTCATATGTTGACCTACAACATTAGGCAATCCAAGCACTGAACCATTGTTAACCATATCTTTAATACCTCTTTCATTGAAGTGTCCAAGTCTCTTGTGCCAAAGATCTAACTCAGAAATTTTCTGTCCTTCATATGTAAACATGGCCTGACCAATGTTACCTTGAATCCTCAGTGTAAACAGCCTTCCTTCTTTTTTTCCTGAAACAATCTGTTTATACCCCTGACTGGGATCTTCCACATATACTCCTTCATTAGTGAATCTTACTTCATATCCCTTTTCAACAATTTGTCCTACACTTATCAAATTCTTAGGAATTGTAGGAACATACAGAACCTTACCCAATAAGGTACTGCCGTCTTTGGCTTTCACTGATCCAATCGACTTCACTTTATGCTTTGTGTTGTCACCTGTCTGAACAACATGATTAGAAACTTTATTCTCCAAATCAGTCATCAATGATATGTTTCCACTCAGGTGATTGCTACACCCTGAGTCAATGTAGAAGACTCTTTGATCTTCACTCTGACTTTCACAAGTAGCATTCAATATCATTGTTGAATCTTCCTTCTGTTCTGAAGCGTAATTGTAGTAGGTATTGTTATATTGTTGACTTTGGAATCCTCTTCCTTCATTTCTTCCAAAGTAACTCCTACCACCTCTGCCTCTGAAATTTCCTCTTTGATTTCTGCCACCTCTTCCTCTTGCATTGTAACTTTGACTATATCCATTATTACTTTGAGTATTGTGCCAACAATCATTAGCTAAATGATTTGTCTTACCACAAATCCAGCAGGCTTTACCTCCATCTTTGTTGTTTCTGCCTTTTCCTCTACCTTTGCCACTTCCTCTTCCTCTTAGGAAGTTGGCTTGGCTAGTTGTTCCTTCATCTTCATTTGCTTGTTGCTTTCCTTTGCTATTCTTCTTTTTATCTTTCGAGTACATTGCGTGACCTGCACTCTTGTCACCATCTCCTTTAACATCATTCTCAAATGTTAGCATATGACCTAACAACTGATTTAAATCTGGAGTGAAATGATCAAGCGATAACTCTGTAGACAAAATAAACGGCTTCCATTTGTCATCACCTCTTAAGCCTGTAAGAATTTGCCTTACCAATTTATCCTCTTCGATATCTTCATCAACAGCACCTAATGCATCTGCAATGTCTTTCATTCTTGTCACATAGTCTGAAACGGACTGAGAAGCCTTCTTCTTGAAGGTTGTAAACTCTGCCCATAAGGATGCCTTTCTTGACTTAGTAGTATTCTGGAAATGCTCCTCCAATGCATTCCAAATGTCCGTTGCACTTTCAAGACCTCGAATATGAGGTAGCAAGTAATCATTTACTGCCATATAGATAATGCTTCTAGCTTGCGCATCTTTCTTCATCCAGTTTTTCAGATCTGCTAACTCTTCCCTAGTCGGAACACTAGGATCTCTGAACTGTGGCTTTTCTTCTTCTCCTGTGATATAAGCTATCAAATCTTTGCTCATAAGATGAGCTTCCATCCTCATTGACCACGCAGGATAGTTTTCTCTATCCAGTTTCTCTATCTGTAGAGAATCTCCCATCTTGTGTCTTTCTGTGTATTTAAATCTTCAACCTTTATGAATAATGTATGTACCTTTGCTTCAAATTAGACTCCGTTTGTCTTTCTTGATATCGTATGATCTCTTCTTCAGGTTTCGCCTTCAAGCTTTCACCTTTTAGTCCTTCGGTTGTTGAATTCTTTGTAACTGCAGCAGTCGGGAAACTCCTTTCTTTGATTTTGGTGTCTCCTGCTCTAATACCACTGCTGGACTGATACCTGCTTTGATACCACTTTACCTGTTCTGATACCACTGATGGACTGATACCTGCTCTGATACCACTGTCGGAGAGTGTTAATCTCCTTCAGAATAACCTACTCTTGTGATTAGAGCACCTCTATACCAAGAGTAAGTCAAAACTTCACAACACAAACATTCTGCTGCACGATTTCTTTAAATTAATCTTCACAGGTTACTTTTGTCTGAAACTGTCATTCTGAACAGTCGACTTAACACCTGTAACTTCTAAGACTTGGTTCTCCTTGAATAGAACCCGTTTAAGCAAATGCTTCTGGTTACGAGTAGCTTATCTTCTAACTTAAAGATTAAGCTCTCACTCATGCAAAACTTTAAAGTATGCACTGAGAAATGATCAAAACATTGATCACCGAAAATGCGCCTGTTTCAGTAAACTTTGAACACTCAACACATACGAATGTTCCTACTGACAATTCTCGATTTCTGTTTACAATCAAACTCTGAAACTTAAGCTATAGATTGATTAACTATAGACTTAGATATCCTCAATAGGATTTCACAAATCATCTAACACAGATGAAGAACACACAGAAATTTCGGCGCAATTTTTCTTCGATTACTCAGAAAGTTACAGTTGAGTGATGAGAGGAAAACTCAACTAACTTTACATATGTCTAATGACATCTAACTTCTCATTCTTCTATTCTATTCCTTTCTCTTTCATATATGCCTCAATACCTATACGCCTCTCAATTCTTCTTAGCCTTCCTGGCCTACCTAGCTTTTTCTAGCCTCTTGCGCCTTTACATTTTTCAGGTATTTATAGATAAATTTGTACAAGCTTATAACGCGGACTATACTACTGTACATATGTGTACAATTTTTCCGGTTCTTCTTCCAACTTCAAAATTTGTTCTTTTCTTCCTCTTTCCATCCTTCAACTCTTCATGAACTGAAATCTGTAAAATTGATCTATTCCGGTAACATTCCGCTGACTTTCCTGTGACCTTCCGGTACTGTTCCGGTGCCCTTCCGGTGACCTTTTTTAAGGAATTTTTGCTGAAGGTTCTGCGGACTTAAAGACCTTCAATTGTTGATTGTCTTGCACCAACAATAGCTATACCTTGTAGGTTGCCATTTATTCCTTGTAGACCTCCTAAGCTCTCCACTTCTTGAGGTTTCTGGTTCTTCATATTTAGGATCAAATCTTGGTGTTTCTTCTACTTCAACCTGCACTTCATTATTCTCTTGTTCATCAAATATTTGAACCTTTGATTTACCTTTCCTTTGGCTCACTTCTTCTTCATCACCTGTATTGATATTGATTGTACCTGCATACCAAGTGCTTTGCTCATCAAATGTAACATCTTTAGAAACCATGAATTGTTTTGTAGATGGACTCCACAATCTATAGCCCATCTGCTTATCATCATAACCAATGAAAACATATTTTTCAGCTTTAGGCTCCAACTTATACCTTAATTGTGATGGCACATATGCATATGCCACACATCCAAAAACTCTGCAATGATCCAAGGTAGGTCTCTTACCCCACCAAGCCTCATATGGTGTCATACCCTGCAAGGCTTTACATGGTAACCTATTGACCAAATAAGTGGTTGTATTTACAGCCTCAGCCCACAAATAATTAGGGCAATTTTTCTCCTTCATCATGGATCTTGCAAACTCAACAAGTGTTCTATTTCTCCTTTCTGCTACACCATTTTGTTGAGGAGAGTACCTACAAGTAACTTCCCTTTTTATACCTGCATTCCACAAGTAATCACTGAATTCATTAGAAAAATACTCTCCCCCTCCATCTGACCTTAGTCTCTTCAACTTATGTCCTGTAACTCTTTCTGCATATGCATGATAGTGTTTAAATGTATTAAACACTTCTGACTTATCTTTGATCACATAAATAGTGATCCATCTAGTAGCATCATCAACATAAATCACATAATACCTTGACCCATTTATACTGAAATCCTTTGATGGTCCCCACACATCTGTGTGTACCAATTCAAGCTTCTCTGAGTACATAAAACCATGCTTGGAGTAAGAATTCTTATAAGCCTTACCTAATTGACATGCCTCACATTTGTATGTCATATGTTGACCTGCAACATTAGGCAATCCAAGCACTGAACCATTGTTAATCATGTCTTTAATACCTCTTTCATTGAAATGTCCAAGCCTCTTGTGCCAAAGATCTAACTCAGAGATCTTATGTCCTCCATATGTGAACATAGCATGACCAATATTGCCTTGAATCTTCAATGTAAATAATCTTCCTTCTTTTTTTCCTGAAACAATCTGTTTATACCCTTGACTAGGGTCTTCCACATATACTCCATCATTAGTGAACCTTACTTCATATCCCTTTTCAACAATTTGTCCTACACTTATCAAATTCTTAGGAATTGTAGGAACATACAAGACCTTACTCAATAAGGTGCTACCATCCTTGGCCTTCACTGATCCAATTGACTTCACATTGTGCTTTGTGTTGTCACTTGTTTGAACAACATGATTGAAAACCTTATTTTCTAAATCAGTCATCAAAGATATATTACCACTCAGGTGATTGCTACACCCTGAGTCAATGTAGAAGACTCTTTGATCTTCACTCTGCCTTTCACAAGTTGCATTCATTATCAATGTTGAATCCTCTTTTTGATCTGAAGCATAATTGTAGTAGGTGTTGTTGTATTGTTGACTTTGGAAACTTCTACCTGCATTTCTTCCAAAGTAACTCCTACCACCTCTGCCTCTGAAATTACCTCTTTGATTTCTGCCTCCTCTTCCTCTTGAATTATAGTTCTGATTATATCCACCATTACTCTGATTATTATGCCAACAATCATTAGCTAAGTGATTTGTCTTACCACAAATCCAGCAAGCTTTGCCTCCATCTTTGTTATTCCTGCCTCTTCCTCTACCTTTGCCACCTCCTCTTCCTCTTAGGAAGTTGGCTTGACTAGTTGTACCTTCATCTTCACCTGCTTGTTGCTTTCCTTTGCTATTCTTCTTCTTGTCTTTTGAGTACATTGCATGACCTGCACTCTTGTCACCATCTCCTTTAACATCCTGCTCAAATGTAAGCATATGACCTAGCAACTGATGTAAATCAGGAGTGAAATGATCAAGTGATAACTCTGTAGACAAAATGAATGGCTTCCATTTGTCATCACCTCTCAAACCTGTAAGGATCTGCCTTACCAATTTATCCTCTTCAATGTCTTCATCAACAGCTCCTAATGCATCTGCAATGTCTTTCATCCTTGTTACATAGTCTGAAATAGATTGAGAGGCCTTCTTCTTGAAGGTTGTAAATTCTGCCCATAAGGATGCCTTCCTTGACTTTGTAGTATTCTGGAAATGCTCCTCCAAAGCATTCCAAATATCAGTTGCACTTTCAAGACCTCGAATATGAGGTAACAACTAATCATTGACTCCCATATAGATAATGCTCCTAGCTTGAGCATCTTTCTTCATCCAATTTTTCAAATCTGCTAACTCTTCCCTAGTTGGAACACTAGGATCTCTGAACTGTGGCTTTTCTTCTTCTCCTGTGATGTAAGCAATTAAATCTTTGCTCATAAGATGAGCTTCCATCCTTATTGACCATGCAGGATAGTTTTCCCTATCCAATTTCTCTATCTGTAGAGAATCTCCCATCTTGTGTTCACCTGTGTATTGAAATCTTCAAGCTTTATAAACAATATATGTACCTTTACTTCGAATTAGACTCCTTTTGTCCTTCTTGATGTCGTATGGTCTCCTCCTCAAGCTTTGCCTTCAAACTTTCACCTTTTAGTTCTTCAATTGTTGAATTTCTTGAATCTGCAGCAGTCGGGATCCTCCTTTCCTTGATTTGATGTCTCCTGCTCTGATACCACTGATGGAGAGTGTTAATCTCCAAAAGAATAACCTACTCTTGAATTTAGAACACCTCTATATCAAGAGTAAGTCAAAATCTTCACCAAATTAGAGGTCCAATCTCCAAATTATCAAAAGTTGAGAAATTCTGTGAAGAAGATAAAACACAGAAAGTCTGCTGCACAATTTCTTCTCATTGACCTATCAAACATGTAAAGTTTTCTATGAAATTTTGTATGGAGTGTCGCCTAGAAGTTGCGCACCTCCTCCAAGTTAAAGTTCTTCAAAAGGTTTAGTATAACTTGAGAAATCAACTTCACAAGTTACCTATGTCTAAATCTGCACTTCTGAGAAGTCGATTTAGACACCCCTAACTTCTTAACTTCAATTCTCTCAGTACAAAACCCGTTTAAGCAAATGCTTCTAGCCACGAGTAGATTGCCTTCCAACTTAAAGATTAAGTGCTTGCTTGCACAAAACTTTAAACTATGGAGTGAGAACTGACCAAAAGATTAAGATCGAAATTTGCGCCTGTTTCAGAGAACTATGAACACTCAACACATATGAATGTTCCTACTAACAATTCTCCTAGCCTGTTTACAATTAGACTCTGAAACTTAAGCCATAGACTCATTAACTATGAACTTAGATATCCTCAAAAGGATTTCACAAATGATTTACCACAGACGGAGCAGACACGAAAAGATCGGGTGCAATATTTCTTCAATTATTCAGAAAGTTACAGTTGAGTGATGAGAGGGAACTCAACTAACTTTTCACATGTCTCATGACATCTCACTTCCTCTTTCTTGACTTCTATCTATTCTTACATATGCTCTCATATCACGCCTCGACATTTTCAGGGTATTTATAGATAAATTTGTACAAGTCTATGACTAATCAAAGATCTAAATGAACTATAACTATACTAATGTACATATGTGTACATTCCTCATATCCTCTGAATGTATCCTTCTTCCAAGCTTCAAGAATTGATCTCATCCTTCATTCTTTAGTCTTCAAACATTCAATTGGTGATTGATCTGCACCAACATTAGAGGCATGTCATCTCTTCTAATAGGATACTTGGCTCTCTAGCATGCCTCACAACTCCGTACATAAGTGTCTGCATCCATATGTAGAGTGGGCCACCACAAGCCTGTAAAGAGGATTATTTTATCATTCCTTCAGTTGAAAAAGGTCCTCCTACAACACCTGCATGTGCCATTTCTAAAATAGGTAAGTATTCTCCTTCATGGACACATAGGCATAGCTGATTGTCCTTTCCTCTTTTGAATAATTGCCTTCCCACTATAATATAGTCCTTGCTCAGTTCTTCTAGGGATCTCTTTTTGGCTAAACTCGTTCCTTCCTCATGCTCGCATGTTTTCAAGAACTTAACCAATTTCGTACTCCAATCTAGTGCCATTGTAGAGAATTGTAATGACGAATGGTCCTCTAGAGTACTTTCTTGGCATTTTGGGCAACTACTAATGTACTCATGAACATCTTTTGGCATATCTGGCCAGTACACTCCCAATCATTTTAATTCCCTTAGTGTCCCATGAGCTTCCTTATGCATTCTCTATTGATTTACATGAGCTTGCTCAATTAAGTTCTTCTGTTCAGCCTCTTCCACACACCTTAACATCACACCATTGGGGGCTTTATAGAACACACTTCCTTCCACTATGTGCAAATTATGTGATTGCAAAAATCATTTCCTGGCATCCTTGTTCATTCTATGATGTGGTCCATTTGTGAGTATAGGAATCAACTTTTCTGCCCACTTCGGACATACTTCTAAGTTGTACAAATAAGTATCTAGTAGGCCATCCACCACTCCGTTGGGTGGTTCTCCATGTGCTAACCTAGACAAATGATCGACTCTCACGTGGGTATTTCCTTTTTTGACCACTACTTTGAAATCAAACTCCATCAGCAATAGAAACCATCTCACTAATCTTCCTGTATTACAGGGCTTATTGACTATGTACAATAAGGCTTGATGGTCAATGAAGAACTTGAACTTGTTAGCTACAAGGTAGTGTCTAAATTTCTTGAGTACATACACCACTCCTAAACCTTCTCGTTCTATAGTGGTATAATTTCTTTTCGCTTGGTTTAGTTGCCTGCTCGCATATGCAATAAGGTGGTCTAATTTTCTTCATTAACATGTTGAGCTAGGATGCATCCTATTGCATAGCTGGAGGCATCTACATGGATATGAAATGGTTTATTCCAATTGGGTATCTTCAATATTGGTGCCATACTTAATTGTTTTTTCAATTCATTAAACACTTTCTCGCATTTGTCCATCCACGTGAATTGGGTTAATAATCCATATAACGGCTTAGCAATTATGGCATACATGTGGATAAATCTACGATAATCCACAATGGCCCATAAAGGCTTGTACTTTCTTTGCATTTTTTGGTCTTGGTAGCTCTAGGATTATCTTAATCTTATCCTCATCCATGGAAATTCCATTTTTAGATACAATGTGTCCTAGGATCTTTCCCTATCTCACCATAAAGATGCACTTTTCAAGATTTAGGCACACTCAATATTGCCGACACTTCCCAAATATCCTTCGTAATTTTGGAATGTGTTCACTTCCTTGTCCTGAATAAGTGCATAAGTCATCTATGTATACTTCCATACTCTTCCTTAGGAATTCCTTAAATACATGAAACATCAACCGTTGGAAAGTAGCAGGGGCTTTTGTGAGCCTGAATGGCATCACTCTAAAAACATAAACTCCCCATTCAGTTGTGAATGAAGTTTTATGTTGATCCTCCGTAGCAATAGCTACTTGGGTGTACCCGGAGAATCCATCTAAGAAGCTATAAACCTCCTTGCCTACTTTTCTTTCCAAGAGATGATCAATGATAGGTAATAGGTAGCTATCAGGAATAGTAGCTGCATTCACTTTCTTTAGGTTAATACACACTCTTAATTTTCCATTTCTCTTCGGTACGACCACTAATGGTGACACCCATTTTGTTGGTGCAGGACAATCAACAGTTGATGTTTTGATGAAGAATTGGAGTCAAGGATTGAAGAAAAGGTTCAGGTTGTGAAGCATACATTCAGAAGATGAAGATGTGCACACATATGTACATTAATTCAGGGATAGTTCACTTATATCTTTGAGTAGTCATAAGCTTGTAAATTTTTGTCTATATATACTATGAAAAATGTCGGGGCAAGTATGAGAGAGCATGAGAATATAGTAATCAGAAGTTTTATGTATCATTAGACATCTTAGAAGTGAGTTAAGACTCTCTCATCACTCAGTTGTAAATTTTTGAGAAATGAAGAAAATGTTGCGCCCGATGTTTCTGAGCTTTCTCCTTCTGTGTTAGATCTTTTGTGAAATGCTTTTGTACAAGTCTAAGTCTATAGTTGATCAATCTCTGTACAAATTTCTAGCTTCTAATTGTGACCAGGTTGAGAGAATTGAGTGTAGGAACATTTACATGTGTAAATGAAAGAAGAGAAGCTGCAGGAGGCGCAAAATTTGATATGAATGTTTTGATTAATTCTCCTTCCGCACTGTAAAGTTTTGAGCAAGCAAGCACTCAATCTTTAAGTTGGAAGGTAAGCTATTTGTGGCTAAAAGCATTTGCAGAAATGGGTTCTAGATTTAGAGAAGCAAGTGCTAAAAGTTATAGGTGTCTAGATCGACTTCTTAGAAGAACAGTTTTAGACATAGGTGAGTTGTTGAGATCATTTCTCAAGATCTACTGAATCTTTTGGAGTGATTCAACTTGGAGAAGGTGTGTAATCTATAGGCAACACTTCATACAAAGTTTTATAAAAAATGTTACACATTTGATAAGGCAATGAGTGAATTATGTGCAACACACGTTCTCTGTAATCACCTTCTTCACAGTTTGTTCAAGAATTTGACAATTGAGTATTGATCTTCTAAAATTGGTGAAGGTTTGAGTTATTCTTGTTATAGAGGTGCTCTAATTACAAGAATAACTTGTTCGTTTGGAGATCAACACTCTCCATCAGTGGTATCAAAGCAAGAAGCATCAGAATTGAAGAAAGGAGGATCCCGACTGTTGCAGCTGCAAATAATTCAACATCTGAAGGTTCAAAAGGTGAAAGCTTGAGGGCAAAGCTTGAGAAGGAGATCATACGACATCAAGGAAGACAAAAGGAGTATCATTCGAAGTAAAGGTACATCTGTTACTCATAAAGTTTGAAGAATTCAATACACAGGAGAAGAAAGGATGGGAGATTCTCTTCAGATAGAGAAATTGGATAGAGAGAACTATCCAACATGGTCAATGAGGATGGAAGCTCATCTTATGAGCAAAGACTTGATAACTTACATTACAGGTGAAGAAGAAAAGCCTCAATTCAAAGATCCTAGTGTTCCAACTAGGGAAGAATTATCAGATTTAAAGACTTGGATGAAGAAAGATGCTCAAGCTAGGAGCATTATCTATATGGCAGTCAATGATTACTTGCTACCTCACATTAGAGGTCTTGAAAGTGCAAGTGATATATGGAATGCTTTGGAGGAGCATTTCCAAAACACCACAAAGTCAAGAAAGGCATCCTTGTGGGCAGAATTTACCACTTTCAAGAAGAAGGCCCCTCAATCCATCTCAGATTATGTAACAAGGATGAAAGACATTGCAGATGCATTAAGAGCTGTTGATGAAGACATTGAGGAGGATAAATTGGTAAGGCAAATCCTTACAGGTTTGAGAGGTGATGACAAATGGAAGCCATTCATTTTTTCTACTGAATTATCACTTGATCTCTTCACTCCTCACTTAAATCAGTTGCTAGGTCACATGCCAACCTTTGAGCAGGATGTCAAAGGTGAAAGTGACAAGAGTACAAGTCATGCGATGTATTCAAAGGATAAGAAGAAAAATAGAAAAGGGAAGCAACAAGCAAATGAAGATGAAGTTACAACTAGCCAAGCTAACTTCCTAAGAGGAAGAGGAGGTGGCAAAGGTAGAGGAAGAGGCAGGAGTAATAAAGATGGAGTTAAAGCTTACTGGATTTGTGGTAAGACAAATCACTTCGCTAATGATTGTTGGCATAATACTCAGAATAATGGTGGATATAATGAGAATTTTAATTCAAGAGGAAGAGGTGGCAGAAATCAAAGAGGTAATTTCAGAGGTAGAGGTAGTAGGGGTTACTTTGGAAGAAATGCAGGTAGAGGATTCCAAAGTCAACAATACAACAATACCTACTACAATTATGCTTTAGATCAGAAGGAGGATTCAACATTGATAATGAATGCAACTTGTGAAAGGCAAAGTGAAGACCAAAGAGTCTTCTACATTGACTCAGAGTGTAGCAATCACCTGAGTGGTAACGTAGCTTTGATGACTGATTTGGAGAATAAGGTATCTAATCATGTTGTTCAAATAGGTGACAATACAAAGCACAATGTGAAATCAATTGGACCACTGAAGGCCAAGGATGGTAGCACACTCTTGAGTAAGGTCTTATATGTTCCTACAATTCCTAAGAATCTGATAAGTGTAGGACAAATTGTTGAAAAAGGTTATGAAGTTAGATTCACTAATGAAGGAGTGTTTGTGGAAGACCCTAGCAATGGATATAAACAAATTGTTTCAGGGAAGAAAGAAGGAAGATTGTTCACATTCAAGATCCAAGGTAATGTTGGTCATGCCTTGTTCACTTATGGAGGACATAAGATCTCTGAGTTAGATCTTTGGCACAAGAGGCTTGGACACTTCAATGAAAGAGGTATCAAAGATATGATTAACAATGGTTCAGTGCTTGGATTGCCTAATGTTGCAGGTCAACATATTACATACAGATGTGAGGCATGTCAATTAGGTAAGGCTCATAAGCAATCCTATTCCAAGCATGGTTTTATGTATTCAGAGAAGCTTGAATTGATAGACACAGATGTGTGGGGACCATCAAAAGATTTCAATATCAATGGTTGAAGGTTCTATGTGATTTATGTTGATGATGCTACCAGATGGATCACTATCTATGTGATCAAAGATAAGTCAGAGGTGTTCAATACATTCAAACATTATCATATGTATGCAGAAAGAATTACAGGTCATAAGTTGAAGAGACTAAGGTCAGATGGAGGGGGAGAGTATTTCTCTAATGAGTTCAATGATTACTTGTGGAATGCAGGTATAAAAAGGGAAATTACTTGCATTGAGGAGTGAAGAAAAGTGGAAGCCCCTCATCACAAACATTCTTTATAGAGACCCTCTACCAACATTCGACAAGATTATACCAAATCTTGTGGCTGAAGAGGTTGCTCAACAAGGAGAAGGCAACAAAGGTAAGGACATCCATAGTCAAATGTTATATTGAGGATGAGGTAGAGGAAGGAACTCAAGAGGAAAAGGAAGAAGCTACAACAACACAAATTTCAGCCAACACAACTCGGAGGACAACAAGAACACCTCCAATGACAACACACATGGAAGAGGTCGAGGAGAGGAAGAGGTCGAGGTTCATACAATCCTCATAAAGGTATAACATGTTATCATTGTGGTAAACTAGGACATTATGCAAATGATTGTTGGCAAAAGAATGAAAGGCTGAATGGAGGAAACCAAAGGAGCCAAAATAACTATGCGAGTACATCAAGTGAAGGAGACAAGCAAACCATGCTTGCCATGAAGCATGAGTACAACAACCCGAGAAGTGATGATAAAAAATGGTTTATAGATTCAGGTTGCAGCAACCATATGACATGCCAAGGAGATTTATTCACAATGCTACAAGCTCCAAGTGGAAAAGGATGTGTAGAGACCGGTGATGAAACTCAACATGCAATTGAGCATGTTGGAGATATCAAGCTTGGAGATAAGAAGGTATTGGCTGATGTTCTTCATGTTCCTACTATTGCAAAAAATTTGATTTCAGTAGGACAAATGGTAGAGAAAGGATATCATGTTATCTTCAATGAAAAAGGCTTCTTTATAAAGAATCCAAAAGAAGGATTCAAGGTCATTGCTCACGCAAGGAAAGAAGGTAGGATGTTTACTTTGGACATTCAACAACCACATGTAAAGGTGATGTATATTCAGTTTGGAAACAAGAGGATTGTTGAAATCAATTTGTGGCACAAAAGGTTTAGACATATCAACATTCCCAAGCTCAAGGACATGAGCAACCATGAAGTGGTAAGAGGTCTTCCAAGATTCAATGATGTTGGACTACATGAGTTTTGTGAAGCATGCCAACTAGGAAAGCAAACTCGACAACCATTCAAGAAGAGCAACTATGTGGCAAGGAATGTCCTCGACTTGATACATACGGATGTGTGGGGACCATCACAACAACCATCAGTGGCTGGTAATAGATATTTTGTCACTTCTATTGATGATCATTCAAGAAAAGTATGGATGTTTTGCATAGAATTGTACCCAACAAAAATACATTTTACTCCTTTATCGTCCAATTTTTTGTGATGTTGTTCAGGCACTAATGCATATGTGGAACAACCAAAAACACACAGATGAGCAACAGATGGATTGCGGTCATGCCAAGCCTCATATGGAGTGATAGACTGTAGCGCTTTAGTGGGACACCTGTTCAGTACATATGCTACACACATGACAGCCTCAAGCTAGAAACTATGTGGTAAAGCCTGACTCTTGACCATACACCTCGCCATCTGCATGAGTGACCTGTTCTTTCGCTCAGCAACTCCATTCTGTTGAGGTGTATACGACACTGTACACTAGTGTTTTATACCACGTTCAGACAGAAATGTATTAAAATGAGAAGACATATACTCCCCCCCTCGATCAGAATGTAGGGTGCCTATTTTACATGCTGACAGATTTTCACCCAAAACCAAAAACTGTTTGAAGCACATGAACACTTCGAACTTTGCCTCAATGGATATACCCATGCATGCCTGGAAAAATCATCGACGAAAGTCACGAAGTAAAGATAATTTCCAAAAGAAGGTGTCTCCATAGGACCACTAACATCTCTATCTGAGTAGCCCGAACTGAACCATCTTTTGGAAAGGACGGACACTACATTTTGCCCAAAATATAGCCTTCACAAACATGTTTTCCAGGTGCCTCAAGTTTGGGCAAAGAGGACACCATTTCAGATTTCTACAGGCGTAGCAAACTAGCCAAACTCAAATGACCAAAGCTTTGCATCTGGCATAACCTCAGAATCATTTACTGCACATGCCAAATCATTTACAGATCTTTCATAGTCTATGAGCCTATACAGCCCACGACATAAAATGCCAGAAGCAATAATCACATCGCCATTTGACAGATCATGAACTATACACTTGTCATCAACAAATTTCACAACCAAGACAATCTTGGCTAATGCAGAAACTGATAACAGGTTCTTCTTGATCCCTGGCACAAATAAAGCATCTGACAAAGTGAAAGAACAACCATCAGCAATAGTCAAAATGCTCTTACCAACTCCCATAATAGGATAAGAGGAGTTGTTGGCACATGTACCAGTATTCCCCGTAGGGGTAGGCTCGAGTGAAGAGAAGAAACTGCGCTGCGAGGTAATATGTTTGGCCGCCCCGCTGTCAAAGTACCAAACATCTGAGTCTACTGCAACATGCTCTGCTCATGAGAAGATGGGCCAAAACTGCAAATAATAGTAAATGCCCATTCTTCTTCCTGCACAAGATTAGAAGACTCCGTTTTTGGTGTTGAGGCTTCTGCAACAACTATTCGAGCCTCTTTCTTCTTTGCCTCTTTTGGAGCCCGTTTTGGACAGTTTATGATATGATCATTCCCTTTACAGTACTTAGAAAACAATTTTTGCTTTTCTGATTTCTTCTCATCTTTATCTTCCTTCTTCGAATATGCAAAATTAGCAGATTTTTGGTTACTAGTGTAAGAGCTTCATTTTCCTTTGCCCTTCTGACTAGCCAGGAAAGCTTGATCTGCAACTCGCATAATGGACCTGTTCTACCTGGATTGATCTTCTTGCAATAGAACAGAGACTAAATCCTCAAATGATAAGGCATTTGGATTGCTGTTCATCATCAACCGAAGAGTAGAAGCAAAACTCTGATATGAATCAGGAAGACCATTCAGAATGGCCTGCACAAGTGAGCTATCTGGTATAACCTCATTATCAGAAATCAATTGTTCCTTCAAGTCTTTGATCTTCGTTAGGAAACTGTCCATAGAGTCACCTTCATTCATGTGCTCACTCTCCAACTGTTTTTGGAGGTAAGCAACAGGAGCCTCATTCCTAGCTTGGTACAATGTGGTAAGTGTATCCCAAGCATCCCTATGAAATAGCCTGCATAAGCGCTGCGATAGTGCATTCAGAGGCCGAAATGAGCTCAGATCGCAATTTCGGCACCACAAAGCGAAGATGTTTTGATCTCGAAAACACGCTGAGTATGCTTACCAAAATTCGTGCGATTTTGAGACTGCAACCGGAGGAGTGTCAACGGCACCCTAGATGAAGCGATGACCTGCTCTGATTTCGATGCCACAAAGAGAAGCTATTTTGATCTCGAAAACACACTCAATATGCTTACCAAAATTCGTGTGATTCTGAGACTACAACCGGAGGAATGTCGATGGCAATCTAGATGAAGCGACGACATGCTTTGATACCAATTGTTGGAGTTAGACGTCTACGGAAGCACGCAAACAGCACAAGGAAGAAGAAGAAGCTTGGAGCACAACACACAATACTCAATGTATTACCAGAGAATGTACAAAGATAAGTAGCCCATTAGGGCAATAGGCGTATATACAAGCCGGGGGAAAAAACCTCCTAAAGAGGGAAAAAAGTGCCCCGGTGATCATAGTGTGTTCATACACATCACTGCCTAAATATATCAACATGCAGTGCCCTTCCCATGTTCTAGATGGTGGGTTGTATGGCAGAGTGCATTCCCTTATGAAGTGATATACTCCACATCTATAGCATGGTCCTCTTGGCACAGGCAGTCTAACAGGTGGTCTCATCGGTGCAGGTGCTTTAGGTGTAGTGTACATCAGATTCACATATTCAAGCCCATAGGAATTGTCATATCCTTCATAACCATTATATTGTTGGTCATAGGTTTGGTCATACTCCACTAGCGTGGTGTCATAGGGATAGTATTCTCTTTGTGTTTGTTCATATTCCCGATTGGTTGTTTTTGCATTAGTTAAAGGCATGGCTGGTACTATGGCTCTTTCCATGTTCTCCTCTGGTTGAGTGTATTTGAGTGGCACTACATTCTGAGGATGGGGTGGTTGCTATCCTAACACTGGTTGTGGTGGTCCATATCCTCCTTGTTCATAAGGTCTGGGTGCTTCTTGTAGACCTGGATAAGTGCTGTATCGGTATCTCTCTTCCTCGCTCTCTCAGAGGGTATCTGTAAGGTGTATACTGAGGTTGATTCACTAGCCTTGGTTGCCTGTTAAATGGGCAATTTTCAATAGCATGGTTGGTATATTTCTGCTCAATATGACAATACAAGTTGGGTCCTTGGGGTGGCTGCCTATTGTATGGATAGGATTATTGTATGCCTATTCCTCCTCTCGTACATGTGTGAGATGGATGATCGCCACCACATAGGCTGCATCTCCTTAGCATCAGCATTCTCATTAATCGGTTCTAGTAATTTCTCTATCCATGAACTCCTAACTTCTTAGCTACCAATTCTACTAGCTCCTCCACATTACTAGAACTAGCCATCATTGGTCTCCTAGTGTCTTCTGATTTAGTAGAGCTTGGTGTGCTTTTGAGGTCATCCGCTAGGTTGTATTCTAGATCAATGCATTCTTGGAGGCACTCACTCAATGTCTGAATCCGTTTCACATAAACTAGGGTTCTTAAGGTACCATTAGTCAATCCATCTAAGAATAATGATATCATTTTTTGCTGGGATGGTCTTTTTGTTACTGGGCATCTATCCACGTATTGGTTAAATCTTCAAGCAGTTGTTTTTACAGTTTCATTCGGGTTTTGTTTGAAACTATGCATTAAGGATGGTGAGTGTGTTTAATCCCTTGCTTGGTAAAATCTCCAATAGACTCTTGGAAACATTATTCGATGTTTCCAAAATGATTTGGATCCAATAGTTGGAGCCAAGTCAAGGCTGTTCCTATGAGGGTTAGTCCAAAGGACTCATATTGCACGAAAAAGTCATCCACTTGTTTTGCTCATAACACTTGTTTGAATTTTGCTATGTGGTCATATGGTTCCCCCATGCCATCATAGTGGTTTCGCATGCATTTAGCTACTTGAATTGGTCTCACCCTTCTGATGGGTTCTAGGGGTCTCGGCATTACACAAATTGCTAGTCTAATTGGATGCATTCCTGGTTGCACACCTGGTTGTGGCCTTGGTCTAACTGGTGGTCGAGTCATGTTGCCTATCTCTGAGTTGGTTTGGTTGTGTGAATGTATTCCTAGCATTGTGAATTGCACATGTGTTTGGTTGGGGATACTTTGCTGGCTTGTTTGTCCCGACATTGTTGTTACCGTTAGTGTCCATGTGAAAGGCCAAATGGCCACCGGACACTTCTTTGTATATGTTCTTTAATAAAACATATAGTGGCCTGGTCAGTCACAGACTGTAAGTTCGACCACATTTGTAAAACCTCTTGTCATCCGAGTCACCGTTGGCGCCGTTGGCTGCGCGCGAGGGAGGACCTCAACGATCAAGGAATATAGAGGTTCCCGGTACTTCCCGGGAGGTCACCCATCCCAGTACTGTTCCCCCCAGAGCTCGCTTAACCGCGGCAATCTCTTGCCACTAAGCTAAACTCTTGTGGTGTTTGAAGAAGGGGAAAGACTAAGGTTGGCATTACCTTGAACAAGTTTTGGTCCCTCAAAGCTTCATTTTTGCTTTTAAAGCCTATTTCTGAAGCAATTTTGGGGTGTTTTTGGAGCCATTTTGGAGTACTTTCGCACGTAGTTCTCTTCACACAGGTCCAAGAACATCAAGAAGAGTGTTCCTTGTACTTCTCAGACAATAAATATCAACCTTTGGGGCTGTATTTTCAGCCACACGCGTAAAACTACAGGTTTCTCGAGGGGTTTTCAGTTTTGGTGGGAGCAGTCGCTGCAAATTTTAAAGCCTAAAACATCAGAGTTGACAGACACTTGCAGGTGTTATTGGCTAGTTTTTTGGGCTGTGTATTCAGCCTTTCAGTGTCATTTTACTGCATATATTGAGCACATACACACCATGTACGCTTCTATGGATACCCCTTATGTACGTCCATGTGGGCATTGATATAGCGGTTACGTTCTTTGCATAAAGCCTTTTACGTTTGATAAAGAGGGTCGTGGTGAGGTTTTCTTAACTGGGAGACACCCAGATGTCGGGGTCTCTTCGGTGATGCAGGTGGAAGACTTACCCAGCCTCGCCATAGGAGATGTATGATAGTTGTTCATAGGTGCTCGATAAGCCTAGTTGGCTTCTATTGGGTAACTGATTATATGCAGTGAAGTCAGTGATTCATTATGCAGGTAGACATGTTAGTACTTGCAGTTTTATGATACTTTGACACTGGTCATATGCTAATTTTGCAGAGGATACTCTGGCAAAATTTTTCCAGATTTCTGGTTTAGTCAACTATATAGTGGTCGATTTACTCCTTGATACACTTATTTGTTGGTGTTTGGACTCTTCTAGCTCCATTATCATTCTATTCAGTTCTCTACGATCATGGCATCAGAGGTCTCAGGCACATCCGGTGGATCAGGGTCTAGTGCTAGCGTTCCGAGGAGGAGCTATAACTTGCAGGGCAAAGACCATTTTGAGATCCGAAAATTTGATGGCACAAACTTTGCTCTATGGAAGAATCAGATTAAAGATGTGCTGATTCAAAGAAGGCAATGGAAGCCAGTAAATGGGATTTCAAAGAAGCCTGCTGACATGGATGAAGATGATTGGGATGAGTTAGATGAAATGGCCAGGTCTACCATTCGCTTGCACCTAGCAGATAATGTTTACTTTACAGTATTAGACTGTGAAAGTGCAGAGGAGCTTTGGAAGAAGTTATGCAATACATATGAAAAAGAGACGGCATCAAATAAAGTATATCTGATGAGAAAATTATACGACCTTCGTATGAAGGACACAGATAGTGTTGCTGCTCATCTAAATGAGTTTGATGCCATATTCTCCCAGTTACAGGCTCAGAAAATGGATATGGACAATGAAATGAAAGCAGTATTGCTGTTATGCACCCTGCCATCTCATGGGATACATTTTGCACAGCTATTAGCAATAGTGCACCAGGTGGTAAACTCGTCTATGATGACATATGTGGAGCACTCTTGAGTGAGGAGATTCGTAGAAAATCTATGGTTGGCACTCAGAGTGGAGATGCATATAATGTTCGTGATTCTTACCAAGGAAAGAATCAACAACGTGGCAGGAGCAAGAACAAGGAAAAGAATGGTCAACGGAATAAGAGCAGAAGTAAATCAAGGAAGAGGGATATTGAATGCCATTATTGTCATAAGAAAGGACACATGAAGAAAGACTGTTATGCATTAAAGAATGCTAAAGGTAAAGGACAAAATGTTGATGGGCATGTTAAACAGTTACCTGCACCATCTACTTCGACTGTGAAGATTGAAGAAATTAATGCTATTTCTGATGATGCTGATGTGTTGACACTTGATAGTACTGTGCCATCTGAGGCACTTATGGCTGATTCTCTTTCCCACACCTGGCTGCTAGATTCTGGTGCTTCTTTCCATGTGACACCACATAGAGAATGGTTCTCTAATTATGCAGCAAAGTCTCTTGGTACCGTGAGACTTGGTGACTCTTACCAGTGTGATGTTGTGGGGATTGGAGATGTGGTTGTGCAGTTCATTGACGGTTCAAAATTTACTATGCATAATGTACGCCATGTACCTCAGTTATCACGCAGTTTGATGTCAGTTGGTCAACTTGATGACCTTGGTTACAAGGTGGTCTTCTATGCTCAGTCCTTTCGTATATCAAAGGGCAATATGGTTATTGCAAAAGGAAGGAAAGTTGGCTCACTTTACCCTTTATTTGTATCACAGAAAGAACACTTGTTAGCTGTTACTGAACAGCCTATGGCTTGTATTTGGCATGGTCGTTTGGGCCATATATCTCGTAGTGGAATGGAAAATCTTTCTCGTTCTGGCTACTTACCTGTGTTATCTTTCTCTGATTTTTCATTTTGTGAGCATTGTCAATATGGAAAGCAAACCAGAAATGTGCATAAAACGCACATTGACTCTTCAATTCAGCCTTTAGATCTTGTTCATACAGATGTGTGTGGTCCTATGCCCACTAGGTCCTTAGGTGGTTCTCTTTACTTTGTTACTTTCATAGATGATGCTACTAGAAAAGTCTGGGTATATCCTATCAAATCGAAGGATGATGTATTCCCTACTTTCAGAAAATGGCTTGCTTCAGTTGAGACTGAAAAAGGAACTAAGCTTAAGGCTTTACGTTCAGATAATGGGGGTGAGTATACCTCACATGAATTCAGCCTTTTCTGTCAGTGTAGAGGGATTCGTAGAGAGTTTACAGCTCCTTATACCCCAGTACAGAATGGTGTAGCTGAGAGGATGAATAGAACTATTCAAGATAGAGTAGTCTCTATGTTGCATCATGCAAACCTCTCACAAGGTTTTTGGGCAGAAGCAGTATTGACTGCAGTTCATGTGATTAACCTTTCACCTAGTACTGCCAAAGGTCTGAAAGTGGCACAAGAGTTATGGACAGGGAAACCACCATATTATGATCATCTTCGAGTTTTTGGGTGTGAAGCATATGTTCATATACCCAAGAATCTTAGACAGAAGTTGGACCATAAGTCAAAGAAATGCATTTTTCTTGGATATGGTCGAGAAGGACAATTTGGATATCGCTTATGGGATCCTGAAACACGGTCAGTGATCAGAAGTAGTGATGTCATTTTTAATGAGTCTAAGATGCATAAACAGCCGATTAAGGAGGTTGAAGTGAGAAGAGTGGTGTTTGAGGATACTAGTCCTCCGGTTAGCATGCATAAAAATGCTGCACATAGGGATGTTCAAGAGAATGTCCATTCAGATCAGTCTGCACATGTTCCTGTTCAGCAACCATTGAGACGTTCTGCACGTGTCTCATATCCACCTGATAGATATGTTCCAGGTTTAGATTTTGTTATGCTAACAGATGCCGGTGAGCCCTCTTGCTACAAAGAGGCTATGCAGACAGAGGATCATGTCAAGTGGGAGCGTGCCATGAAGAGTGAGTTGGATTCTATTCACAAGAATGGTACTTGGGACTTAGTACCTTTGCCAAAGGGAAGGAAAGCTTTACCATGTAAATGGGTATATAAGCTAAAATTCACATCAGATAGTGCTTCTCCAAAATATAAAGCACGACTTGTTGCAAAGGGTTTTAAGCAACAACATGGTGTTGATTTTGAGGAAATCTTCTCCCCAGTGGTCAAGATGACTACTTTGCGCATGTTGCTTGGATTCGTTGCAATGGAGGACTTAGAGCTAGTCCAAATGGATGTGAAAACAACTTTCTTGCATGGAGATCTTACAGATGAGATCTATATGGAACAACCAGAGGGTTATGTAGTTCCTGGCAAGGAAAGTCTAGTTTGTAAGCTCAAGAAGAGCTTGTATGGACTTAAACAGTCTCCTAGACAATGGTACCAAAAGTTTGATGCTTTTATGAAGTCCCAAGGCTATTCTCGGAGCAATGAGGATCATTGTCTCTACACAAAGAGATGTTCTGATGGCAGCTTGATATGCTTGATACTTTACGTCGATGATATGTTGATTGCTGGGAAGTCCTCTTATGATTTGTCAATTCTCAAAAAGAAGTTGAGTCAGACATTTGATATGAAGGATTTGGGGGATGCCAAACATATTCTTGGCATGCGCATTACTCGTGATAGGAGTAAAAGATGCATATACTTGTCTCAAAGTGAGTACATATCCAAAGTACTTCATCGATTCAATATGCAGGGTGGAAAGGCATTGAGTACACCTTTACCCACATATGTGAAATTGAGCAAGGATGACTGCCCCAAATCAGATGAGGAAAAGGAATTCATGACCAAAATTCCCTATCAGTCTGCTGTTGGTAGTCTCATGTATGCTATGGTAGCTATGAGACCAGACATTGCATTTGCAGTGGGAATTGTGAGCAGATATATGTCTAATCCTGGCAAGAAACATTGGGAAGTGGTCAAAATGATTTTGAGATATCTGAGTGGCACTAAGGACAAGTGTCTATGCTTAGGTAGAGGGAAAGCATCCATTATTGGTTACACAGATTCTGACTATGCTGGTTGTGTAGACAATCGTAAGTCTACATCAGGGTACATTTTTCATTTTGCTGGAGGTGCTATCTCTTGGAGATCTCGTCTTCAAGAATGTACAGCTGTTTCCACCACAGAAGCAGAGTATGTTGCAGCAAGTGAGGCATGTAAGGAAGCATTGTGGCTTTCTCGTCTTGCTTGTGATATGGGTTTGCCTCAGCATGTACCTCACTTGCTCAGTGATAGTCAGAGTGCCATTGCTTTGGCTAAGAATCCGGTCTATCATGCAAAGACCAAGCACATTGAGGTGAGGTATCACTTCATTAGAGATTGCTTAGCCACTGAGAGCATTATTCTTGAGAAGGTTCACACTCGAGATAATGCTGCAGATGCTTTGACTAAAGCTCTACCACAGGATAGCTTTCGACACTGTTGTCACTTGATGGGGGTTACTTGATTCTTGATCTTACACAATCACTTGTATACTGTGTAACATGCCCATCAGGTGGGAGGTATAGTTTGTATACTTACACTCAGGTATTCTTTATCATTCTTTCTTTTTTCTCCCATAGTTACTCTGGCCATATTGGCCTTCAGTGGGAGATTGTTACCGTTAGTGTCCATGTGAAAGGCCAAATGGCCACCGGACACTTCTTTGTATATGTTCTTTAATAAAACATATAGTGGCCTGGTCAGTCACAGACTGTAAGTTCGACCGCATTTGTAAAACCTAAGAAGTCTGTCTTCGTGCTCCCTGTGTACTGCGTTTTCTGCGTATTCTACAACATCTGTGCGTAGTACTGTGTGTGGCGACCAGAGCTCGGTTTTCTACTTTGAGCATATCGTCGTGGAGCTCTCGAGAAGGAGAGTCCAGTGTGGTGCACGCCATCGAAGTACTTCAATTGTATTCTCTATTCCTTGGTGGGTTCTGAAAGGGTTCTGAGAGGTAGTTGCCTGCTCTCGAGGAGGGAACACACGCAACCCCATGTATTTCAATTGAGACCTATCGACTTCATCTACTAGCCAACAACTTCTTTAGTTTTGGTATCCTTTAAAGACTCACCTCTTGTCCTTAGGTGGGTGAATCAGTTTGCAATAGTAAGTCTGACCCATGGATCAGATATACGTCCAACAGGTAATCATCTTGAGGTATCAAATCCCCTCTCAAGACTTGAGTCACCACAAACTTGCCCCTTGGGGTAGTCACAAGTTCTTCAAGGTTAGATCTTTTAGAATTTCCTTGTCCCTCTCGTTCTCCTCTTTCATTGATTTGATCTGGGTTTTCTGTCACTACGTAAATTTGACCTAACTTGTCCATGTAAACTCCTCCTTCGTACTTAATTGTGGGCCTTGGCACTATTGCTGACCCGGTAGAGCTTACCATTCTTGCCATAGACCTATTTACGCCATCAAGGTAAATGGGGATTCCTTGCTGATTTGTGGACACATACTACAGAGAGGTACGATATTCACCCTCTATGGTCGACATAAAGTTTTCTCTCAGAACAGAACCATGCATGTCCTCTGAGGCCATGGGTAGTTCCTCCTCTAAGCCGCTAGACGTGTCTGAGTAGATCAAGTGATGGCTCCCTTGTGCTGCACTTCCTACCGATGAGATGGCACTTCTCCGACTACTTAGCACCCATCATGATCTTAAGTTCATTCACCCTTTAGGTCTATATCTTCTCTTCTCTTCCCCTTACTTATCTCCTCAATCACTCCAAATTCTACCTTTAGTTTGTCTGAGTTGTTCTAGGTGATACCACTTCTGGCGATACGATACCGCACTAGGCACAATACGATACCAAAGGCCTACCACAATATGATACCACTAGGTGGCATGATACGATACTAATTAAATTTGCACTTGATATGATATCTTTGCTACACACGATACAATACCAACCTCACGATACGATACTAGGATAACTGGCGATACGATACTTGATTGACCCACAATATGATACCAATAATAGGTGCGAGACGATACCATCAAGTTCTACGGCCCATATGATACCTGTCCTTGCGATACAATACCTTGCTCGACACGATACGATACCATTAATCACACGATAAGATACTACTCAATCCACGATACAATACCACAATGAAGACGATATGATACTTAGGATTACTCGATACCATACCGGATGTGCTCATGATACGATACCTGGTGGACCATGGTATGATACCACTGAGGGATCGTGATCATGATACCAACACTTGATGATACACAATACCTTGACGGTATCACGATACCTCAAGTGGTTGAGCATGATACAATACCAGGCGAGTATCATGATACTAGGGAATTTTGGCATTGCGATACCAAAACTCAACCGATCATGATACTACAGCCAAAAATCATTAAAACTTAAAATTTTTTTGTGCAAAGTGTATGTTTCCCTCTTGCCTTCAGTCCTAGTCCACTGTATCACTCAGAAACTCCCTCAAAACCTTCTATTCCACCCCGTGATACCGAATGCATAGTTAATCACATTTGTGCATGCTCTTTTGATGTTTTTGAAGTGTTAAAGTTGAAGAACTTACCTTCAAGAGTGCCTTGCCTAAAGCTTGTGCTCACAACTTCAACTAGGTGCTTGCTTGCCCTTATAAAACCTCGACGATAACAAACGCTGGTCTTCCACGATACTTGTTCACACAAGTGACTGGAAAAATGAACTTTTTTGGATTTTAAGGCCTTGGTTCACCAAGTGCCTACACCGAACTAAACTTGAATTTCTTTTTTGAATTTTCTTGTGGCGTTCTACTTCTCCTTACACTACTCCTCTCCCCTACATAACCCTAACTCTTCCCTTACTTCCTCACTCCTAACCCTAACCCTAAAAACTCATTACACACACTCCGAAAGTGTGAAGTAACAAGTGCTGAAATACTTAATGACTTTCCATTCACCTCTACAGGTATGATTCCTTCACTCCACAGCTATAACCATCATGAAGGCACCTTGGTTGGGCTTTCCCCGACAACGGCACCAAAAATGTGTGTACCTAAGTCGTGAAGTCTTAGGGACTTGTGTCAATGAGACTGTACCTCGATCGCCCCACAAGTGCATATAGTGGTGGATTAATACACGTTTAATTATCAATCCATGGAATTAGACATACCAAGTGTATTAAGACATGCACACATGATGGTAAGTGAAGTATCTAAGCTACAATGCATGTATCTTGTTTCAACTACCTCCCCAATTTACTAATTCTGTGAAAATGCATGTCGTGATACCATTTTCAGCAGTAAACACAAATTTGAACTTTTCTCTTAGCTCCAAACTTCGAATATGGTGAATAGTGGTTTCTTTTGAAGCTCTTAATGAGACACATCTATTGGTGGTACTTTCAATCAAATATGAAAAACATACTTCAAGTTATGAGCAAAATAGTGAATGGTGTGAAACACCAACACCTACTGCACAAGTCATTATGGTTCACACAAACAGTACAATAGCTCAAAAGTGATGGGAAACAGTAGACAACAGTCCTTCACACACATTTCAAGCATTAGACACACAAAAGCTCTTGGAGAAGGAGGAAATCAGCATGTTAGAGGAAAATTCAGAAATCTTGTTCAATTCTCACAATGGCGAAAAGTTCTTTACAAGAATCACAAAATGACTTAATGGTCCTTTCACACAAGAGACCGACACTTTTATTCACTAACTCTAATTTCCTAATATTTTGCAAGAGTTATGTTACAATGATTTGGGCTTATGCATCTAGAGGACTCCTCTAGTGCATTTACATAGCTTCAAGGGATTTTCATAGGATTTTGAAGAAGAAAAAGTATGCTCATAATTTGAAAGCTTTTTGGGGGCTCCTCTTTTGTGCTTCGTTTTACTCTGCAACACTCTCGTCCTCTTTGTCTCTTTCGTCCCTTGACAGGCTTTGCTTCTTTGTCAGCCACTTGCTTATAGCTCTTTGGTACACACACCTAGTGGTCGAAGAAGCGGTAAGGTCTGTCAGTGAACTTGTTACCTTATCTGATCTAAGTCCTTTGCTTATGTAGTCCCCTTAGTATTCCTTACATTCATAAATATGGGTTGTTGTGTTAAGCACACTTTTGAGGGTTTAGACAAACTCTGTAAAGATTGCACTTTTCAAAGATTTGCCTAAGTTTCCCAAGGTGAGTTGATCTTTTGCAAGAGAAAGCACATAAGTCATCCACATATACCTCCATGAAGGTTCTCAAGAGTTCTTTGAATACGTGACACATAAGCCTTTGAAAGGTATTTGATGCATTTGTCAAGCCAAATGGCATGAATCTAAATGCAAATACTTCCCACCCAATTGCAAAAGTAGTTTTGTGTTGATCTTCTGGGGCTATAGCCACTTGATTCTATCATGAGAAACCATTAAGAAATCTATACACCTCTTTTCCAGCTACTCTCTCTAGAAAATGGTGAGTGACAAGAAGTGGATAACCCTAATGGTAGTAGCATTGAGTTTTTTGAGGTTGATGCAAACCCTGAGTTTGCCATTTTTCTTAGGTACAACCACTATGGGAGATATCCACTTTGTGTGTTCTATCTCATAGATAAACCCTATTGACAACAATTTATCAATTTCTTCCTTGACTTTGACAACATAAACATCATTGTATGTGTAGTGCCTTTGCTTGGAGGGTTTTGAATAAGGGGCAATGGGTATTCTATGAACCCAAATACTGTTGGAGAAGATGGTAGATAGTCACAAGAGATGAAGTGGTGAAGCTAGATTCTGCTTCACACTTGCTAAGAATGATGGCTGGAGAGTGTAGTGGGCCTCTTTAGCTAGTTAATGAGCACAAATAACCATATATGTTGCTTGGAAGATGATCCACTAATTGATGGATCAAAACAGATAGGTAGGAGGTTGATATGTATTAAAACATGTACAAGTCATTGCCAATCAAATGTTCTCAATGTATGAGAGGTGAATGAGCTATGAGGTGAGCTTTCACAATGGTTGTACTACAAAATGATCTCACAACCTCAAGATACACATGGGTCATTTAGATCCTCTTCTTATAGTTGAACTTGGAGCCAACGTTTGAATTCAAATTCAAACCTCTACCTAAAAGGTTAATGCTAACATAAAGGATAGATTCTCTCATTTTGCAAAAACTAGTGATACGTGATTTAGAGCTTACTAACTCCTCGTGGGTGTAATCCACTTTTACAAGGATAAATGTGAAGTACTTTTACAAGAGGTTGATCATACGAAGCCTTTCATAGGTTATGCCAATAAGTTAAACATAAGCTAGTTAACCAAGTATGTGGGCTTGGTTTTAATTGCGCCAACAGCTCTCACTCAAGCCTAACATGCTTGGTCTTCATTTCTCCTTGATTTCCTGCAAAGCAATCATCAATTTGAACCTGTTCATCTTTGTTCCATCCAATGCCTTTGTGAGTATATCGACACATTATAAACGAGTTGATACATAGGATAGTTGAATATCCTTGCTAAGAAATTTCTCCCTTACATAATGATAGTGCACTTCAATGTGCTTAGTCCTTGCATGATATACAGGATTCGCAGCCAAATGAAGTGAGCTAGTATTGTCTCCAAAGATTATTCGAGTGTAAGAATGTATCTCCAAATCTGCATATAGTTGCTTAAGACACATAGCATCCTAAGTTGCATTTGCCAAACCTCTATATTCTACTTTCGTGGAAGATAAGGCCACAATTGGTTGCTCCTTGGATTACCAAGATATAATCTTTCAACCTACAAAGGATAGGTACCTGGAAGTGCTCCTCCTATCATTCTTGGAGGCAATCCAATCTGCATCAGAATACATCTTTATATCTATGTCAAGAGTGAATGGATAGAACAACCCTTCATTCATTGTACCCGTTAGATACTTAAGCACCCTCTTTGTCGCTTCCACATGATGCTTCCTTGGTGCATGCATAAACTCACTCAATGAACTTACTGCATAGGCAATATCCACTATTGTTAGAGTAGCATAATTGAGTCTTCGCACAAGTTGTTGATAGCCTGTAACATCATCAAGTAGTTCATCTTCTTGTGAACTCAATTTATGGTTGAGTTCCATAGGAGTACCTGCAATTTTGGTGTTCTCCATCTTAAATTTTACCAACATATCATGTGTGTACTTCCTTTGAGTGATAAATATACTAGAATCTATATACATAAAGTTAAGCCAAGAAAGTAGGTTAATAAACCAAGATCACTGATTTTGAAATCTTTCATTAATTGAGCCTTGACCTGCTTTATGTCATGAGCATCATTCCCTGTAATAATGATGTCACCTACATAGACACATAAGTAGATAACTTCTGATTTGTTCTTCTTAACAAACAAAGACGAATATACCTTGCTTTCCACAAAGCCGTGGTCCTGCAAATAAGTAACAAGTCTATGGTTCCAAGCTCTAGGAGCTTTCTTGAGACTATAGAGTGCCTTCCTAAGCTTGCATAAATAACCTGCTTTATCTTCATCTTCAAACCTTGTGGTTGTGCCATATAAACTTCTTCTGATATCCATCAATTTAAATATGCATTCTTGACATCTAACTGATATAAATTCCAATTTTTAGAAGTAGCAAGACTTACCAAAACCCTGATTGTTGGCATCTTTGCCACAAGTGAAAGTGTTTCTTCATCATCTACTCCATATGTTTGGGCAAATCCTTTTGCCACTAACCTTGCCTTGTACCTGATTACAGAGCCATCTGAGTTCTTTTTTATTTTGTATATCCAGCTTGAACCAATTACCTTCATGTTTGGCTTTTTGCGAACTAGATCCCAAGTGTGATTTTCCTGTAATGCTTCCACTTCTTCCTGCATAGCTTCTCTCCATTGTTTCTTCTTCCTAGCCTCTTCAAATAAAGAAGGCTCTTGTGTCATAGAGTCTTTAGTGATACACACAGAGTGCTTGGTGACTAAAGATGTATCATATCCATACCTTATGGGCTTCTTACTTTCTCTTTGTGATCTCCTTAATGCTTGAGTTGAAGACTCTGATATGTCTTCTATTTGCTTGAGCTTGACCTTGCCTCTTGACTTCCAAGCTTTGAAGTCAATTTTCTCTTCATCTTCTAAGTTGATATCTTTTGCCAATGGTTGATCTTCTTGTGTGAGGGTTGGAAAATCACTTTCCAAATCATATGGTAACTTGACTTCCTACAATCATCTTCAAGCCATGAATTATTTTCATCCAACACTACATCCCTACTAACAATAAATGCCTTGTTAGTGGGCTTGTACTATCTATACCCCTTTTGATTCTGATCATACCCAATAAATATACATTTCTCAGCTTTAGGATCAATCTTTCCTCTGATTTGTGAGGGGATGTGTCCATAAGCAGTGCACCCAAATATTTTGCAATGGTCCAATGAGGGAAGAAGTCTCCTACCATTCCATGCTTCATAGGGTGTCATACCATCCAATGATTTGGATGGGAGTCTATTTACCAAATAGGTAGCTCTGGAAACAGCCTCTACCCATAGATAATTAGGTAGTTTCTTCTCATTTAACATAGACCTAGCAGCTTCAACAATTAACATGTTCCTTCTCTCTACCACTCCATTCCATTCAAGAGTGTATATGGTTGTTACTTCCCTCTTTATGCCTCTATCCTGTAGAAATGAATCAAAGTCATGTGAAAAATACTCACCATATCCATCAAATCTGATCCTCTTCAAGCTCCTTCCTGTTTGGTTTTCAACTAGTGCCAAGTACTACTTGAAACATGTAAATACCTCATCCTTATGTTTCATGAAATAAGGAATTGCCCATCTACTAGAATCATCAATAAATGACATATACTACCTTGAACCTAAGATGGATGGATCTTTGCTAGGTCCCCACACATTAGTGTGTACAAGCTCCAAGTAGTCTTCATGCATGTATCCTCTTCTATTGAATGGTTGCCTATGAGCTTTGCCAAATTGGCATGCTCCACATTTGTATATCATATGTTTCTTGGTCACATTTGGAATGCCAAGCACACTTTGATCCCTGCACATTTGCTTCAGAGTTCTTTCCCCTATGTGTCCTAGCCTTTTGTGCCATATTTCTATCTGAGATAAGGTTTGATCTCTATAAGTGAATAGTGCTATGTTCCTTGTGTCTTCAATTTCAAGTATGAATAGTCTACCTGACTTCTCAGCTTTGGCAATCCTTTTGAAGCCTTGTTGGGGGTCTTCCACATATCCTCCATGCTTAGTGAATCTGACCTATAAACCTTTCTCAACAATCTACCCAACACTAATTAGGCTTTTGGTTATAGCTAGCACATACAAAACTTTACTCAAAAGGTTCATGCTACCATCAGACGTTTTGACATTTCCAATTTTCTTGATTGAGTGTTTAGTATCATCACCTATTTGTACTTCATGCTTCCCTTTGGGGTCTTCAAGATTAGATAATAGAGCCACATTTCCAACCACATGATTGGAACAATCTGAATCAATATCGAAAACATGCTCATCATCTTTACCTTTCTTGGATGTCATTTTCATGATGAGTAATGAGTCTTCTTGGTCTTTGGTATAGTTGTTGTAGTCCCTTCTTCCTCTAAAGCCTCCTTGATAATTGTTGTTGTTGTTGTAGAGGATTGTAGCTATGGTTGTAGTTGCCTCCACCATTGTTGTATCTGCCTCTAGATTGTCCATAACTACCTCTATGGAAGCCCCTTCCCCTTTGATTCCTTGTATTCTTGAAGAATTCTTCTATAGTGTGATGGTTAATACCACATATGTTGCATAGTGAGTTGTTGTTGGGTCTCCCCCTGCCTTGCTTTCCTCCTCTGCCCCTTCCTCTAGCACCTCTTCCTCTTCCTACATAATTAGCTTGAGAGGTACTAGCCTCTTCTTCACTCTTCTTTCTTTTACCTTTATCCTTGTTGGAACATCAATCTTACACTATTCTTGAGGTGGATTTGATCTACATCAAAGGCTATCGTGTCGAAAAAATATTGGGTGGAGAGTTCTTTTTCATATGCTCATTTATTGTATTTGTTTGAGAGATTTTTGATGGTTCATTTATCGTTGTAAAAGCCTTGAGTTTTACACATGTAAAGGTAGAAATATAGAGCCAAAATCCCATGAATTTGGGGTGGTTGAAGTTGCATTCAATCAAGCAATCAATCACCTAAAAGTAGATCAATCAAGATCTTCACTTTTCCTAGATTGTAGGAAACTGAATTGATTGCCTCCAACAACCATTCCCACCTTCATTTGAATTCAAATTCAACTTGTAAAAGTCGTGGAACACTCCTAGAGTCTATATAAAGACTTGAAATCACTTGTACATTACATGGAAGCAATATACATACACTTGTGACCATCATTGTCTTGCTCCTTCAATTTTCTGCATCATCTTCTTCGCCAACAGTAATCTTGCAGAGGCTGCTGCTCTCTCTCTAGAGCTCTAAATTGAGAGAAAGATGGCTCATTGGAAAGGTGTAAGTGTCTAGTTTATGCCTATAAATTTTCCAAACATTGGGTGCAGTAAATTGGGATAAATCTCAGTTTTTCTGTCTCTGGGTCAATCTCTACATAATCCTGAAAAATAGGAAGTACCACCAGTGAATGTCGCATTCATTCCTATAGCATATTTTGCTTATTCCTTATACTTTTGTGCATTCCATACACTCAACCCTATGTGTAGCACTCCCATAAAAGGATTTTTTCTATTGTAATCACGCTGGTCGGTATGGGCATTTGAAGTTCATTGTCTCTCCCATAGATAATAAGTTTTTTGAGCTAGTCGACTCGCGAAGCTATCCGTTTTGTATCAACTCATTCTCCTTGATGCTCCAAAGTACATAGTGAATTTCTTTGCACTTATTGCATGCCTATAAGGTATATTTGAGTCTCCATAAGCTCAAGGGCTGGTCTTGTGCCGGTTGGCTTGACCAAACTTCGTCGCTTCGAAAGGCACTTTTCTACCTTCGACAAACTTCTCCAAGTTTCTTTCAGTGGTATCAGAGCTAGATGAAGATGGGTAATGGCTTTCCCTCAATGATCGAGAAGCTTGATCAACACAACTACGCGGCTTGGCAAATCAGAATGGAGGCCTATTTTCAAGGTAGAAATCTTTATGGATTGTAGCAGGTGATGAAGCTATGCCTATTCCAAGATCCAAAGGAGGACCTACACAAGAGGAGACAGATAAGCTCACACTTTGGTGCGCAAGGGATGCTCAAGCAAGGTCGTACATACTAAACTCTATCTCTGACTTTCTATTACCATATATTAGAGGATGCAAGACATCTCAAGAGACTTGGGATGCCCTCGAGACTTTCTTTTCTGCTAGTACCAAAGCAAGAAAGAATCATCTTTGGAATGAGTTCAACCAAATGAAGAAGACACCTAAACAAACCATCACAGAGTTTGTTACCAAGGTCAAGGAGGTTGCAGATCAGTTAGCATCCATTGGAGAGCTGATTGAAGAAGAGGTCATCATGAGGAAAATTCTCAATGGCATTCGAAGTGATAAGCAATGGCAATCCTTCACGACGGCTTACGATCTCATCATGGATGTGCAAACTCCAGACTTCAACATCTTTCTTGGACAACTCTTCAATCAAGAAGCCAACAATAGCATAAAGGAAGGTAACTCTTATCATGGTAATTCAACTAGTGCTCTATATACAGATAAGAAGGATAAGAAGCAGAAAGGCAAGAAGAAAGAAGAAGATGAAGAAGAGACTTCCCAAGCCAACTTCGCAAGCAAGAGCAAGTGGAAAGGGAAGAAGAAAGGACCAAAGCAAGACAAAGCCAAAGGTCAGAATTTTCAACCTTGTGCCATATGCGATAAGACCAACCACACCACTTAGAATTGCTGGTTCAATGGGAAGACCCAGAAAGGAAGTGGAAGAGGTGGATATGGCAGCAATAGAGGCAGAGGTGGACACAACTTCAACAATAACAATAGAAGCTATAATAGAAGGGACTACAACAATTATTCAGAAGATCAACCACATGAAGACTCGTTGCTTCTTATGAATCTAAGCCACAAAGAAGGTAAAGAAGATGATCAAATGTTCTACATAGATTTAGGATGTTCGAATATTACTCTTCTATCTGACTTGGAAAGTCCAAAGCATAGACATGAAGTGCAAATAGGGGATGACACAAAGCACAATGTGTAGAAGATTGGTAATGTCAAAACTTCCAATGGCAGGACAAACATTCTAAGTAAGGTTTTCTATGTACCCACTATCACTAAAAACCTAATAAGTGTAGGCCAAATAGTTGAAAAAGGCTTGCAAGTTAGGTTCACCCAACATGGCGCTTTTGTGGAAGATCCATGTCAAGGCTTCAAGAAGATATCCTGAGGTGAGAAGCATGGTAGGCTCTTTAATTTTGAAGTAGGAGAAACCAAGAACATAGCTCTATTCAACTTTGGGTCTCAAACCCTAAGTGAGCTTGAAGTGTGGCATAAGAGAATTGCTCATGTGAATGAAAGAAACTTGAAGGATATATGTAGGGATCAAAGTGTTCTAGGACTACCAAACATATCAAAGCAACACATGATCAACAGGTGTGATGCATGTCAGATTGGGAAGGCACAAAGACAACCATTCAACCACAAAGGCTACATCCGCAACAACTTATTGGACTTACTTCATACAGATGTATGGGGACCAAGTCAAGAACCTTCATTGGCAGGATCAAGGTATTATGTCTCATTTATTGATGACCATAGTAGATGGACTATTCTATACTTTATCAAGAGTAAGAATGAAGTGTTTGATTGCTTCAAGAAGTATCTTGCACATGTGGAGAATCATACAGGTAGATCACTAAAGAAGCTCAGATCTGATGGAGGGGGAGAATACTTCTCCAAAGAGTTTGATGAGTTCTTGCAGGACAAAGGTATCAAAAGGGAAGTGACTACCAGGTACTCTCCTCAACTAAATGGAATTGCAGAGAGGAGAAACAAGACATTGGTTGGATCAGCCCGAACAATGCTTGAAGAGAAGAAGTTGCCACATTATCTTTGGGCAGAAGCTATTTCAACTGTAGTGTACCTTGTCAATCAACTACCATCCAAATCACTTCAAGGTATGACTCCTTATGAAGCATGGCATGGAAGAAAACCTAGTCTTGGACATTGCAAGGTTTTTGGTTGTTTAGCTTATGTTCATGTACCATCACAAATAAGAGGTAAGCTAGATCAAAGGGCAAGAAAGGCAGTGTTTATTGGATATGATTCAACTCAGATGGGTTACAGGTTCCTCAATCCTTCAACCAAGCAATTCACTACAAGTAGAGATGTTGTGTTTGAAGAACACAGGTCTTGGTATGATGAAGACAAACAAAAGGTAACATTACCATATGATCTTGATTGTGACTCTCATAAATTAGGAAGCAAGCATGATACACAAGTCCAGGATCCAAGAAGTGATACAGACGATGACCAAGATGAAAGAGAAAGGGATTACAAGCTATGGAAGTCAAGAGGCAAAGCAAAGATGCAAGAGGTTGGAGAATGCTCCAAACAAGCACCTAGAAGATCAGCAAGAGAGAAGAAACAACCAGAAAGGTATGGATATGATTCCACATTTGTTACGAAGCATTCAATCTACTTGGCAAAAGACTCTATTTCAGAGGAACCCTCAACCTATGAAGAGGCAAAGGGAAACCCTACTTGGGAAAAGACCATGAACGAAGAGATAGATGCATTGAAGGAAATGGACACTTGGGATTTGGTTCCAATGTCACCAAATCAAAAGGTAATTGATTGAAGATGGGTATATAAAGTTAAAAGAAATTCAGATGGAACAGTTTGCAGGTACAAGGCAAGATTAGTTGCCAAAGGATGCTCACAAACTCATGGTATAGACTATGAGGAAACATTCTCACCAATTGCAAAGATGACTACAATCAGGACATTGATAAGTGTAGCTGCTACAATGAATTGGAAACTCCTCCAACTTGATGTGAAAAATGCATTCTTAAATGGTTGGATAAGTGAAGAGGTATACATGTCACAACCACCAGGTTTTGAAAACCCTAATCATCCATCTTATGTTTGCATACTTAAGAAAGCATTGTATGGATTGAAACAAGCTCCTAGAGCTTGGAATTATAGGTTGGTTACATGTCTTCAAGATGAAGGGTTCAAAGCTAGCAACTCCGATCCTTCTCTATTCATCAAAATGGATCACAATGAGGTTATCTATCTATGTGTATATGTAGATGATATTATTGTGACAGGTGATGATCTAAATGGCATTCAAAGGATCAAGAGACACATGCAAGAGGAGTTCAAAATCAGTGACCTAGGTGAGCTCACATATTTCCTAGGTATGCAGGTGATATATACAGATGAAGGAATGTATTTGACTCAAAGAAGATACATTCAAGATCTTCTTCTCAAGTTCAAAATGGAGAACACTAAACCTGCAGGTACACCTTTGGAGATGAATCATAAACTTAGTGTTTATGAAGGTGAGAAAATTGAAGACATTAAAGAGTATCAAAGCTTGGTAGGTAGCTTGATATATGCTACTCATACAAGGGCAGATATCTCATATAGTGTGGGAGTGCTTAGTCAGTTCATGCACTCACCGAGAAGACCACACATGGATGCGACTAAGAGAGTACTTAAGTATCTCAAAGGTACAATCAACAAAGGTATATTCTATCCTTACTCTTCAGATTTGGATATCAAAATCTACTCAGATGCAGATTGGGCAGGAGCTAAGGATGATAGAAAAAGTACATCTGGTTACTTAGCATTTGCAGGTTCGAAGCTAGTGTCATGGAGTTCCAAGAAGCAACCAACAATTGCTTTATCTTCAACTGAAGCAGAGTACAGAGGCTTGACCATAGCAACTCAAGAGGCAATATGGTTAAAAGCATTGTATACAGATTTGGGACTTGTGAGTTCCAAACCTCACATATTTGGAGATAATGTAAGTTCCATGCATCTAGCGGCAAATCCTATTTTCCATGTGAGAACCAAGCACATAGAAGTCCATTACCACTTCATCAGGGAGAAGCTCATGGCAAAGGAGATTGACATTTCTTTTGTTCCTACTGAAAAACAAGTAGCAGATATGATGACGAAGGCACTTGATGGAGTAAGGCTTTGTAGATTCAAAGCTATGGCAGGTATTCAACCTATCATAGAATGAAGACTCAAGCATACTTTAGCTTGAGGGGGAGCTGTTGGAACATCAAGCTTACACTATGCTTGAGGTGGATTTGATCTACATCAAAGGCTATCGCGTCGAAAAAATATCTGTTGGAGAGTACTTTTTCATTAGGAAAAAAGGTGAACCCTGGATGGGCCTTTTAGCTCAAGGAGTGATTAGTGATGGACCAATCAGAAGAGGGTGGTGGCCACAGTCTATACCCTATAAAATACTAGGCTGAAGGGGGAAGAGGGGACAAGATTCCTCTATGTTCAGGGTTGTCTTCTAGAGAGAGAAGAAATCTCGTAATCAGGCTGGGCCCAAAAATTCAAAATTTTTTAAAAGTTGTAAAACTCATCATAATACCATTAAATGACCTCCATATCACTTTTCAGGGTCAAAAGTGCTATTTTTGACTTCTAATTCAAAATCCGTGCATGTTTGTGGACTAAAAAAGTGACTTTTTTCAAAATGACTCAAAAAACTCTATTTTCCCTCTTCAAACTCCCATTTTCATACCCAAAACCCAAAAAGTCATATTTTTCACCTCTATTCCCTCCATACCATACAACAGAAGCATTGTTTCTCCTCCTATCATTCTCCCAACTTCTGCAGCAATGACAACAACTCTTACTCCCATGGAAAGCTCCAGAGCTCGTAGGAGACCAAAGGACGAAGTTCACACAAAGACGTGCCACAACATCAAAACAATGGAAGGAAGTTGGCTACCACAAGAGTTTTGCAAAGGTGCATGGGTGTACATGCAGCCATCTGGACTTGGTCCTCATCGTGTTCGAGATCGTGGAAATTTGGATCTTCATTGGAAAGGTAAGCTCTTAGGCTTCAAGCAGCAAACACATGGTGGGATGGTTGCTATTGTACAACATGTCTTCACAGTTTCAACCATGAAGTTAGAAAACTCCAATAGAATTAGATATCCAATCCATTGTGAGTATTTCTATTTTCTCAATGCTTCATGGTGTTAAATGTCTTAATTACTCATCTCATATGTTTTTCATTGCTACAGTCATATTTCCTTCTAGTTTAGTGGAAGAGCAACCACTTCATAGTCTCACAGGAACTTTCAAAGCATTACATGCAGACATTGGGGCATTAGTGTTTCCAGATGTACCTCCTGCTAAACTTATTCGTGAAAGGATCTTCTTTTACACTCACAAGTACATTGTTCCTTCCACAGATGGTGAATATGGAAGGTTGGAGATTATCAAAGTTGACTCTCTTCTTAGTTTAGAGTGGCCAAAACCTGATTTTTGGTCCATATCATCTTTCAAGCGTAAGATGGTGATGGACATACATAACTCTTTGAAATTCACACGAGTATCTAGATCAGTAGGTCTTCATTGGACTCTACCAATCCATTGCTTTGTTTTCATATTTCAAGGCATTCCTTTTGTAGAAACTCCTACAATGTTCCTATGTAAAGATATTACATACGAAGCAGTAGAAGGATTGTTAGGGGAAAACTGGGGTTATGTAGAAGGATTGTCAAAAGGGGATAGATATCGTTGTAGAATTGGTGACACAGGTATGGGGTTTCGCTATTTAAAACATCGCACCTCATTGTACATCAGATTTTATTATGATCGTTGGATGTGTAAACTAGGAGAGTGGATACCTTTGCAAAGCTCGGAGGGATCTTTAGCTTCATTTGAAATTAATGTGAAGTTACCAAACAATGATATGGAGGTGGTTTTAGTTAATCAACATTGGAACTTGGCAAACTTGAGAGAGCACTTACTTATCATGGGATATG
This sequence comes from Ceratopteris richardii, assembly GCA_020310875.1. Classification (NCBI taxonomy): domain Eukaryota; kingdom Viridiplantae; phylum Streptophyta; class Polypodiopsida; order Polypodiales; family Pteridaceae; genus Ceratopteris; species Ceratopteris richardii. The sequence continues at coordinate 89,370,212 of CM035420.1, forward strand.
ACGATCTTCATGATTTCAAATTTCGAATACGAGGGAACAAGGTAAGAGTTGTATTCCATATATACATATATATATATATATATATATATCTTATTCTATCACTATTGTTCATGATTTGAAAATGTTTTACTCTTTTATGAATTGTCCACAGATTGGAAAGAGATTGGAAGACAAAATCAAGGTTCTTGCAGATTGGAGCATGGATGGAACTGACATTTCATTGTCATAACTCTTTTTTGTAAAGATACTGTGAAACCTGTAAACAAACCTATTTTTGCAATGAAAAATTTTTCACATTTGCTTCAAGGATATTTTGGCCACATTCTACTTGTATCTGTAAATTCTCAAGGTTTTTCTTGAAAGAGCATTCTTATTGTTTATTTCCTTTGATGTGATCTCAAATGTCAAAGTTTCCTTTTCAAGACTCTTATGTTTTAATTTAAGGAAAAGTCACTTCTATGAAAAAGTGGGACCCATCACTTAAAAATTCTAGAAAAGTTATAAATAGGAGTCCTCTCTCCTCATTTCTCACTTTTGCAACCACATTGAGTGTTAGAACAGTCTGCATTTGCAAGCTATGGCTTCCACCTCTGTACCTACTAAGAGTGCACGCCACAAGTTTCTAGAATTTTTGGAGGATTCAGATTATAAAGGTCAACATGACCTATATGATCTTCTCTCCAAGGTTCCTGACCTCCATGGAACCGTGCAAATGAATGCCGATGCCTTGGAGGAGCTACTTCAATATATGCAAGTTCATATATTGTGTTTCTCCATTGAAATACCACCATATGATGGAACTTGGGTTCCATGTGACCTTCTCACCTACATTCACAAAGGTGATGAGGCTTTTGCAAAAAGATTGAAATGGTTCCAGGCAATTGCAGAGGAAGCAGGGCACCTTCTTGATGAAACTGTGCCACTTATAAGGAAATTGAATAGGAAACGCAAGATGGGTGCAAAATATCTTTCATTCATTGCTGCCACAATTTTCTTTGTGAATGAGGAACCAGAACCAATTCCTCATGAGATCCCTCATCTTCTTACAGGTGGTTTTGTCGAGGATAAAAAGGAACCACCTCAAGAACCCTTGAATCTCCTATTAGAGAGAGAAGCTATTGAGAAAACTTATCCTCTTGGTGTGGATGATAAGTTGAAAGAAGTGCCTAAGCCATCCACCTCTTCGGAGCCAGAAGCAACTATTCCAGAGGTGGAGATTGAAACTTTTTCAGTGGTTCTTGTCGAGGGACAAGAATATTTGTTTTTACATGATGTAGAGAAGGCATTTGGGCTACCGCTTGATGAATGCCTAAGTTTGTTTTGTACTTTGTCAGAGTGTCCTTTGACATACTCACAAGTGAACATGAACATATCACAGAAGAACAATTTAATAATGCACAAGAAAGGATATTGGAATAAACAATTCCCGCCTCACCAGTAATCGAGCAGAGTGGGATGTCCCACTCCAGCATTAATTTACAACTTCAAGAGAGAGGAGAAGAAGAAGATAGAGTTCAGGATGTAAGTATCTTCAATTCATGTCATTCATTCTTACAAACACATGCAGCTACTAATCATAAAACTTTGTGCATGAGGTGATTGAAGTCGACAAGTTTGCAGCAAGGAGCGGAGGTGATCGAGTGGCTCGTGGAGGTGGCTCATCCCTTGCAAACTACATTGGGAAACTTCCCAAAGACCATTTTGTAATTATCCATAAAGAGTTCAGTCCTCAGGGCCACTTCATGACATGGTGTCTAAAGGCCTTAAGTAAATTGCTTTGTTTATCAACCATTACACAGGGGAGTAATTGTATCTTTTTAGTTAAGAAATCCCTTGTAACTACAACCTTAGGTTCCAACTTCCGTGGAAAGGTCTTAGGCCAAATAGGTATATCTCTAGGTCTAGGTGTTAGAAATGTTGATCAAATAGCAAACTCAATTTTGACTTACACCCTACCCATGGCTTTGGAGCGTCGAAAGAGAGTCATTGAGAAACTCAAAGCCAATTGATGTAAACAATTGAATTAATATCAAATTTTCACTTTGCTTTATTTACAATTGTCTCAAGTATTTCTTTTTCAGTATATTATCTAAAATTCTTTTGGACCTGCTTGTGATGTATTGATGTCATGTAGGGCATTGGGAGGACCTTTAGTTTCATTCTTTTGGACTCTTGATCATTGGGTAAGCCTCCATTAAGGTCTTCTAGGGCATTGGGAGGCCAAATAAGGCACTGCCACAGAAACGCGGGAGAAGGCCCTGCAAAACGTTTGCAGGGCCTTCTCCCGCGTTTCTGTGGCAGTGCCTTATTTGGCCTCCCAATGCCCTAGAAGACCTTAATGGAGGCTTACCCAATGATCAAGAGTCCAAAAGAATGAAACTAAAGATCCTGACATGCCCAAGGTTACCTTACATGAGACTGAACCTTCACTAGATGGATATTTTCAAGAATGCAAATGTTCTAAGTTTCAAAATGCTCTGCTCATATGTTTCAAAGGTATAGGGAGGTCAAAATTTGTTCATATTAACTACCCCTGAACTAGCTTTACTAGTCATGATCCCTCTTTCATATTTCAAAGGTTTTGTAGGGCATTAGGAGGCCAAATAAGGCCCTACCACAGAAACGCGGGAGAAGGCCCTGCAAACGTTTTGCAGGGCCTTCTCCCGCGTTTCTGTGGCAGGGCCTTATTTGGCCTCCCAATGCCCTACAAGACCTACATGACCTTAAATGAAAAAGAAATTTCAGTACAGGGATATTATCACTAGATCAAAATGACAAGATAAGAAAACAATCATTCATATATGAGAGATTATCACAAGAAAACACATGGAAATGTAAAATGACTGCTCATGTTTCATCCTAAATAATGAGATTATAAATGGAATAGAGGAAAAGTGCTAATGTTTCATTGAAAATGGTAATATTTACAAAAAATCTCTTGTCCATAGAGATCAGTTACAAAACTTAGCTACGATCACCCCTAATTCTCCTAGCTAACTGTATGTCCTTCGGTTGTATAGTGACTTGCTTAGCATGGATGGCGCACATGTTGGAATCCTCTAGCATTGATATCAAAAATGCTTCAGCTGCCTCTTGTAAAGCTTCTAAAGCTAGAGCTTGGATCCTTAACCATGCACAATACCTTTGTAACTCTTCTTTGACCACCCTTGCAAAGGGTCTTCTAGGTATGAGAAGCTCAGCTGTCTTTTGATAGTGCCTTATCTCTGCAAATGCCTTCGTATATCTTCTTCTTCGTTGTGGTGCTCTAGCTTGTGGTGGTGGTGGTCTTCGTTGGACATTTTCTTGTGGTCTTGGTTGGGGTGGTCTATGACGAGGTTGAAAGAATTTCTTCTTCCGTTGCACGCGTCTTGAGCTTTCTCCTTGTTCAGGATGTTGTTGCTGGCTTTGCTCTCTCTCTTGATCATTGGGTATGGCCCCCTGATTTGATGGTAGTGTCTTTCCCGCTACAGTAACCCTATGATTTGTAGGTATTTCTTCGTTACCCCATGGTGGCAATGTTTGACTCTCATCACTTGATTGTGAACGTTGTTGAGACACATCCTCATGAGATTCATCAAAATCATCATCAGAAACTACCTGTCTATGAGCACGCTCCTTCACCCTTGTCTTTGTTGGTCTCTTTGGTGATGGAGGCTCATCATATGATGATGGTGGTGATTGGAGTTGATTTACGGCCTTTTCCCTGGATTGCCCATGTTCCACTTGTTCATGCAACTGTTCACTCCCAAAGGTATGGCCACCACCTGTTTCGCGATGGGATGCAGAGCGCGAGACACTACGTTGCCTTTTGTGGTGATTCATCCATGGTGGCTTGTGAGTGCCTTGCACATAGGTAGGAAAGTTAATGGGATCCTTCCTTGCAGTTTGCTTTGTTCGTGCCATCCTCTATAGTGCTAGAATGTTGAAATGAGACAATGAGTCTCCTTTTATAATGTTTCACTTAAAAAGGTTCTGTTCACATTTGAATGGACAAAAAATAGTTTAAAAATTAAAAATTACCTAAAAAAATTGCAAACAAGAGATTAGTGTGTAGCAAACCTTATGAATTATTCAGAAAATGCCATGAATGTATTAAATGACTTCACTTCCATGATGAACCCTGTCGTGTTCTTGTAGCCCGCCATTGAGCATGACGTAAAGGTCCCAATGATGACTTCCATTTTTCACTAGCTAAATTGTGTTGATTAAATCTTGCAAGTTTTGCAACTTTCGACTCCTTGGCTCGTTCCATTGCATATGTCCTTGAGAATGCAGTACGATAAAACCAATTAAACATCTCTTCCATATAGTTTGATTGCATTGCACCACCACCATGTCGTGTGTTCTTGAAGTAAACACCTCTAGCCTTGTAATGTGACTTCTCCATTCCTTGTGTACTAAAAATCTCCAATGAACCATATCGATGCATAAAAAATGCTCCATGTGCAAATAAAATATGCTGAAATGATATAAGTACATATAACACAATCTTATCAACAAGAAAATTGAAAAAATAAGAAAACTTACAATGTAATGTGTAATATTGCTCTCTCCCCAAGATAGGATGAAACACTTTGCAAACTCCATTAATGTATCTTGAAACAACTGACGGTCATTTTTGTTGGAGCTATTAAGACTCATTAAGCCTACCAACTTATCTAAGCATGACCAAACCTTCTTTCGCCTATTAGTAAGGTCAATTTGAGAATCATTATCAGTGGTGATCATGCACAAGTCTTTCCATAGCTCCCTGCATTCATTTTTCTTAGGGCTTACACCTGTTCTGAAAAATTTTCTTGCCTTCTTCCCTGTCATTGACACTTGTTGCAAACTATTTTGTGATTCACCAGGTTTTTTGACAACTAGAGTTACATTACCACCATGACAACCAATCGAATTAAGCAACTCTTCCAATTTTTTGATTGCTTGTACAGATTTATCAATTGGCTTCATGGAAAATGCATATTCTATGTGGAGCTTCAATAATCTATCAAATATTCTCATGAAAGCATGCAATGTGCAAAAGTGAACATTAACTAAGGTCTATCCCATTCCGTGGAAGTAGGTGCATCTATGTATTCATCTAAGCTAGATAGTACTTTTTGTTGTCCCTTTGTTACTTTGTAGCCTCGAGTACAAAATGGACATGGATAACGAGCAGATGCACCTTGCTTGCAACCTAACATGCATTTGATAGTTTTTAAATCCCCACCCAAGTGCCAATCTATCTCAAAATCACCAAAGTTTTCTATGTGGAGCTTTGCACCATGAATTTGAGAAAGTATTACTTTAGTGATCCATGGGGTCCTACTAAAAATCCATGAAAGAACATCATTGGATTCTTTAGGTACTTCAATAGCACCTAACCACCATATTTCTTTCTCGGATTGAACACTATATGTAGACTTAGAGCTAGAGTTACAACTTTCATCAGATATGGCATTTCTCATAGCTTCATTCATGAGTGTCAAACTCAATCTCTCCATTCGTCGTCCCTTTATAATCTGGCATTCATCTAACTTCAATATAAACTGTAATTTGGTATTACAATCTGCATAAATTAGCAAAATCTTTATAACATCAAAATACAATGTATATCAAGGTAACAATAGTGCACATACCTGGTATAGTAGATTTGTAAAATTGAACCATTGCCTGTTGAAGCCTCTCCAAATCCACGAATATGTTGTTGTACTTTGTGTAAGGAAATCCATTTCCAACTGCGCTTTTCAACTCTTTTTTGGATGTAGATAAATGATAAATAGACATAGGCATAATATCCTCTATATATAAGTAGTTTCCAAGAATACTAGTTATATCTTCATTGGACATTGACTTCTTTAGCGATACCTTGTAAGGAGATGGAAACATATTCTGTAAAATACCTTCTCTTTCTAATGAATGCTTCAAAAGGTTGTACAATGTACTGTATCCTTTAGTACTAATTCCTGCTTCATCACATACCATCTGCACGTCTCTGGGAGTGATAATATCTTGTAGCTTTTTTGTGAAATCTTTAATCACTTTCTTCTTGATAAGGTTTCCTACCCGTGACTCCAAAATACTAACCACCTGCTTGTTGGTCAAACAAGAATTTAATAACTTGAATTGATCCTCTGTTGTTGATGATGCATTAACATCTTCAACGAATGACCTACATAACAAGAAAAATATATATATATATATATATACATATAAAAGTCTTCCAAAAAGAGAAACAAATACAAGCCAAACCTTATTGCAAAAACTCGTCGTTTGCGTGCTCCACCACCAATTGAAAGAGAGTCAAAGGATGTTAATGATCGTCCCCTACGTCGCATCCCAAGTGGAGTCTCTCTCAAGTGTTGGACAGTGTTTTTAAATATCTCAATTGTTCTCTCCTTTTCTTCCATATGCTTTTCAAGCTCTGCAAGCTTTTCTTGTAAAGATATGATTGTGCTTTCAAAAGTGACCAACCTTGTATGATTTAGTTGATATTGTTGAATCCAATACTTAGTAATGGCAGTTGAATGTGTAGATAATCGTTGACAATAACCTAAGAGCCCAGCTTTACGGGCACCGATGAACTGAAGTAAAGTTGAGAGGTTATGGAATGTTGGATGGTAAGAAGACATTGGATCAGGAGGGTATAATGAACCATGAGTCCAAAGATCAATATTCTTTTCTCCAGCTTCACGACGCTCATTTTGAGAGTTCACATCATTGTTGCATTGTGTATTTGGAGCAAACTCTCTGGGCACACGAACATGGATACTTGTTGATGTTGGGGCATGAGGACGTCCTAATGTGAGGTTTGTAATAGGTGTCAACACCATCTTTTCCAACAATTAAACAATACTGAGAAAGAGACCAGAAATTTGTTTGGAAGAGATGCTAGAGCATGATTTTCTCAAGAAAAGTTTGTTTTCTTGGATGAGGATGGGTCACAGTGTGTTTTTCCACTGAGAATAGCCAAAAATGTTGAAATTTTGAAAAAGTCATTTTTTGGGTGAAGAGTAGTTACGGATTTGATGATGTGGCACTCTACTTTTGGAGGGATTTTAAAAATATTGCTTTTTCAAAAGGAAAATTAAAAACTAAACTCAAAAAAGGTCACTTCTGACATATATATTAAAAAATGAGCCCTTTCAAGTAAATAAACACTGAAATTGAGACTTAAAAAAAAAAATCATTTTTTTATTCCCATACATGCTCGAGTTTGATGATGTGGAAAGTAGATTCCCTTTCTCTCTCTCTAAAAGAAGAGAGAGAGGAGCCTAGTAAGCCTTAAAAAAAGCCTACTCCAGCCTAGTAAAAAGTGCCCTATTAAATGCACTTTGTCCCCTTAGACAACAGCAGAATGAGGCTTAATCCCTGAAAATTAGGGATCCTTACAAGGCCCATGCAGGGTTCACCCTTTTTCCTAATGTCATATGCTCATTTATTGTATTTTTTGAGAGATTTTTGATGGTTCATTTACCGTTGTAAAAGCCTTGAGCTTTACACATGTAAAGGTAGAAATATAGAGCCAAAATCCCACGAATATGTCGTGGTTGAAGTTGCATTCAATCAAGCAATCAATCCCTTCTACAACCAAAGGTGTTGTGGATTGTGGATAAGACACGTGCGTTCCATCAAACTTATGAGGGTTCAATCCCCAATCCGCGCAGTGCAAGGAAGCTTTTGGATCGTTATTTAAAAAAACGGAAACATGTCGCCATATTTGCAATCCAATTTATAAAAAATATCCAAAAACTTCTTCACGCTGCACCGATCGGGGATTGAACCCTCACCAGTTTGATGGAACTCAAGTGTCTTATCCACGGTGCTAATGCCTTTGGTTGTAGAAGAGATTCTATAGAAGACTATACAACCTGTAACATTTGGACAATTTTGAGCAAATGAACCATGGATAATGTACTCATATGACATGGTTTTTCAAAAATCCCCCCTTCAATGTCATATTGGTACAAACAGAACTGGATATGTAACTTCATTCATCTGCAAACTGTCATCAACTTCAAACTTGTACTTCTAAATTGACCTTCAAACCTTTTCTTCAAAAGTCTTCTTCAAAACTGAATTTGACTTTCCTTCAAAAAACCTAAACTTGTTGAATATGAACCATAATACTTGAGAAAATACTAGATATCCAATAGTGTCTCTTATCAAGCCATCACTGCTTGACAACAAATGTAGCAAGTACTGGCTCTGAACTTGCTATCTCTTGTTTTCTCAAAACTTGGTAACATACATTAGGATTCACATATTTGCATTTACCTTACCAAAGCTTTCTCAATGTACTTCTGCTGTGTCATGTAAATACAGCAAACAAAATCAGGAATTGAATCCCAGAACCTGTGATTGATAACTCACAACTTAGTGTATTATGAACACTACTGGTTCATCTATGATTGTACTTCAATCCAGTCAACTCAACTCAAATGAAATCAACTCAAATAAACTAAAATCAACTCATGAGTCTTATAAAAAAATATCATATCTATGATGTCATCATGTCTTCATCCTTGTTCAATCTGTAAGTCTTTCATACCTCTTTCCTTCAAAATCTGGTATAAACATATATGTGTGCACTTTTGAAACAAACCTATCTGAAATATCAACTTTCTCTTCAATAGAATTTTGGAACCTTCTCCTGAACAGGAACATCCTAATAGGAACTTTCTCCAGACATTCTCCGTCTTCCTTCTTCTTTCAAAGCTGGAACATAAAGAGAACCTGACAAAAGAAATATAGGAATACCTGAAATAGGAATACCTGTAGATATGACTCTCTATTCTTTTACATATGGCTGAAAATAAGTTTTCATGTTTCATCACCCCCCTGGATGACTTAACACTAGTATCTAGTATTCTTCAAATATATCAGACTTTATGAAATCTGGAACGTCTTCCTTCATAAATCTGATTTTTCATAACGTTAATACCTGTGTCTAAAATAAATAATCTCTGAACCCTTTTTATTAGCACTATAGTTGCTAATATCTTTCACTATAAGTCTTCAGCTTCCCATATTGTAGAATAAGGTTAGCTGATCTATAAAAAACCTTTCTGAAAGCATTTAGGATTCATAATCTTCTGCAACATAACAAATATCTTCTTCTATTCCTCTACAACACAAATCTGAAAGAATCTAAATCTTTGTCTTACTTCTTCCAATGTTAAGAATCTTCACAAACAAAGGATAGACAATTGACTCATAAATACTCAAGATCTTTCATGATCATTCAAGATCATCCAAGATCATATAAGATCATACAAGATCTATGATCTTTCCAACAAAATACCTGTGTAGAATCTGCTCTCATCAAACCTTCATGACTGAAGGTTTGATTTGTTACCTGAATGTCTCCAAGTGTCCATGCTTCTCACATAAAGTTGTAAAAACTTTCTTTAATCAAATCCTTCCCAAGAATCTGCAACTCTTACTTGAAACATAATTGGACAAACTTCTCACCTTGAGAACTCCAAAAGCTGCAAGTTGATACTTCATCTTTTCATATTCTACCCGGGTGAAATGTGATAATATCTACTTGATTTTGTTTTGGCTGACTCCACTTCTCAATCAAGTGATAGAATCTGATGGAACACCTTTTTGAATACAAGCATGTATCCAAAAATCAAGACAAACACAAAAAGTAGATTCTCCATTGACTTGTACATCCACAAATCTGATTTTTTTTGAAGTTTTCTAAAAATATTGAATATGAGGTAAGCTTTCCAAATAGAAAACCTCAACCCAAGTCTTCAACATCTGCTACAAAAAACTCTTTTACCTCAAGAGTTAGATAAAGAAGAAATATACTTCTCTGCAACTTGTCATATACCAAGTAGCTCTGTATTGACACTCCAAGAATTCTTTGAGGGAACATATAAGCTGCCTGCTTAAAATTCTTCAAGTTATATATAACTCATACATATGAGTCAAAACATATATCTACTTCTTTTTATTCTCTCAATGCAATTCTTTGTCAAATCTACTAAATCATGACCAAGTCTAATGCAAAACAACAAACTGCTTTTTCTTTAGACTATCTTTTTCACAAGATATTCTCGTAGACTTGTCTTTGGATGTAGAGGATAAAGTAGAAAAGTTATATGGAAAATATATAAAAAAAAGGAAGTCTTACTTCTCTTTTGGAAATATTGGACTTTCTTCTTCTGCATCTTTCTTCCACCTTATGATGATATCAACATCTTCAAACTTCTCTTCTATACCTTTTGTTCTCTTCATCTTGACGTAGCAAGGACTCTTGAATTCTTCAAAATGAACTTTTTCTCTTCCTCTAGTGCTAAGGATAAGAGACAAAACAAACATGGTATACAAATGGAAGTGAACATAGAATCATGTTTTATCATCTCCTCATATCTCTGAATCAAAATTCTTCTTTAAATGTCTGATATGACTGAATTCACCAACCTTTACCTTGAATGATGAATTACCTTTATAACTTACCTCTCTAGATCAAATTTTATGCCTGGATATCCAACCAAATTACAACAAAAAATTTGTTGAACACAAAACTCATCCGATCTCCAAATTTGTCTTCTTAGATGAGCTTTCTTGCCATGAAAGAGATCTCTCAAAACTCTCTAGAAAAACCTCTAGATACCTGTTTTGATGAAGCCTTTAACTTTCAAATGATGAAAGTGTATAAAAGCACTCCTTGAATCCTTCAAATCTCTTCATAACTGCTCTTCTAAGACATGACCTGCAAATGATAATCTGATAATAAAAACTGATACCTGTGATTTGATGTTGATCTAATTCCTTCATCTTCTTTAAACCATTGTTCTTCCTTGAATCCATCACCTAGTTTCAACAACAAGCTTTGGAAGCTTGGTACCTCTTTGAGGTAGTGCTTTTAGCACATGGGGCAGCCATGGTGCTTTGTTGGAGCATGTTGAGGACCGGCTATGGAGTTCTTCTTGAAGAAGAAGAGTGTGCTAACACTCTTGCTTATGGAGAGGCTATTAGCAGCTTGGTGGTGTGGATCGGCCATTCACATGATGTATTTGAAGATTATCTTCTACATGAAGATTTCGGTTTACTTCAAAGACATTGGATGGTGGTTAAAATAAGATTTGCATCTTATGTTAAGAATTCATGCCCATATTCTCTTTATGCACACAGGTACTACTTGGAGTATTATGGAGGCAGTGACATCCATATCAGGAGGAGTCCTATTTGGCATAGGTACAAGATAATCAGTACATGTATGCTTTATGCATATTTGGATGAGGTGTTTGAGAAGGTATGGTCATATGAGTTTGAGGATTTTTGGCAGCAAACTTGTTAGTATTTTTTGCTACTTTTGTAAGTATGTGATCTTTTCACACACGTATCTGACTTAGGGTCTTCCATAGCCTAAGGTTAGATGAGGGTTTGTTGATTATCATTTTTAGACTGATCCTTCCTCTTTCTGTCACTCATATTCACTCTTCTATAACCTATTAGGTCACACATCTCATGTATATTCAAATTTCTGTCCATACATCTGAATATGTTTGTTACATTTGTACATTCACTCGTCCATCTATTTTTGTTCACATAGAGTGCTTGAGAGTTTTGCTCCCACATTGTACATTGAACATTGGTATATATGATAGTGTGAGTAAGTAGTGGCTTACGTAACACTTTACACATGTTGTCTAATCTTTCTCTGTCTCATCATTTGTATGATTAAGTGTGGTATGTTCATGGTTTGTCAATATTGGAAGATTGCCAGATTCTATGTTGTTTATACTGGACCTATGGAACCATGGACCTGTGATATGAGCTATGGGCCTACTAAATATCCAACACCATCTCTCTCTATGTAATGTCCATTTTCAAATTGGATGATAGGTGTCATGTTGAGTAAAGATTTTGACCTAAGCCTCACCTCATATCTCTGAATCCTATGCTTGTATATGTAGGCTCCAAACCTATTGGTGAACTCAAATCTGAGTATGTTTTTGAAATCTCCCTCACTCTCTTACTCTTTCTGCATTCTGTTGGTGGTGGCTTCTTCGTCCCCTAAGTTTTAAGTTTGATCCAAATTAGGGCTAAGGTTCGGTTCAAGGATAAATTTTCCTCCTCTCAATTGCATGGAGAAATCTATTCCTCTCTTCTTGAATTTGTTTCTAAGGACTATGTTTTCCAAGTTTCCTCCTTGAACTACACCAGTGTTATCTCTTTCAATGGTCAACTAGAGAATTGCAATTCTCTGGCATAGATTCGTGATTTTTTGAGACTCGAAAGTGCAGTAATTCTAGATTTATTTCTCTTCCCCTTCTAGTTGCCCCAATCTCTTTCTTGTTCTCCTTCCTTCAAGTGTGCCTTGGAGAATTCCTCAAAAAGAAGTTCTAAGGCTGAGGTCAGAGAGTCACGATTTTCGGATAGAGAAGCGCGATCTTCTACCTCCTTATCCCTATTTTTTATATGGAGTTGGGCAATCTTTCTTGTAAGTGGTTTTCCTTGGAAAAGGTATCAATCATTTTTCACTCGGAGAGAGTCGCGATTTACTTGGAGAAATTTGTAATTTTCTAACAATGAAATTCCAAATTTTTTCTGTATTCAAGTAGAAATTCGCGATCTTCTCAAAAGCATTTTTTCAAAGAATCGTGATTCTCTTCAAGAAATCCCTATTTTTATTTTTTTCTTTTACTCAGGTAGAGATTTGCAATTTTCTCGAAGAAACCTTTGTAGAAATTTTTGATTCTCTTCTATGAAGTTAGATTTTTTGTATGTTCTTTTTTTCTTCAGGAAATCACGTTTTCCTTGTAATCCTAAGTTTGAGGAATTTGCGATTTTCTTACGAGATATCCTGATTCTCTGCAATTGATTTCCTCTAAAGAACTGTGATGTTCTGACCAAAAAACCCGATGTTTTGCACTTACGAGAAATACCCTCCTAGTGACTACTTCTAAGAGAGTCACGACTTTCTTAGGTGATTCAAAAAAAACTATTTTATTATTCCCCCAGTTGACTCAGCATTTTCCGCTAAAGTTTACTCTGAGAATCGCGATTCTCTGAAGATGACTAATACCAAGATTTTGGTCTTGCAAATAAAGTCCAAAGAGGCACCTTTTCCTTGTTTTTAAGTTTTCCAAATCTAAATCAACATGTAAGTGGTTTAGGGCCCCCTAAAACTTAAAATCAGAATGTCGTGATTTTCTATACTGAATGAAAATATAACTTTTATGCATGCACACTAATTGCCAAATCATTGTCAAACCATGTAGGAGCATTACCTGAGGCTTCCTGGATACTCTAATGCCTAGAAAATCAGTTGGGTGGGTGCACTCCAATCTCTTAGAAAGTCGCGCTCCTTTGGAGCTCTCTCACTCTCACACACTCAAAAATGACTAAGTCCTGGAATGTTCTGGGTTTTATAGCCTAGAGGAATTCGCGATTTTCTCGAGTCCACAAAGTCGTGATTTTCTTAACCCCAAAAAGTCACAATTTTCTCTCGTCTCCAAAAAACCTCTTCTATAGAGAATTGCCCTTCTGTCCCCAGATTTGAAGAGAGTCACGATTTTCTCCCCCTTCCAAGGTCAAAATGTCATGATTTTCTCCTTGGTTTGCCAAATTCTTCTACGTGCAAAGAGCCATCTTTCTCTCCCCAGATTTGAAGAAAGTCCCGATTTTGTCCCCCTTCCAAGGTCAAAAGTTCAAGTTTTCCAAATTCTTCTAAGTGTAGAGAGTCACCTTTCTCTCCCCAGATTTGAAGAAAGTCATGATTTTCTCCCCCTTCCAAGGTCAAAAAGTCGTGTTTTTCTCCCTAGTTTGCCAAATTCTTCTAAGTGTAGAGAGTTGCCTTTCTTCTTCCTCACCCAAATCTCAAGGATCCACAAAATCTGAAGAAAATCACGATTTTCTCCAAATTTCCAAAGCAGAGAGTCGCGATCTTAGATAAAAGCCAAAATATATTTAGAGAGATGGAATACTCCAAAAAGTTGTGACCTTATCCATATGGAGTCATGTGGAGCACCAAAAGCCACCCAAGGAAATGGAAAGGCAAAGGACATGAAGTGAAAGGTTAAGAGGTGAGAGAAGATGCAAGGGTTGGTGAAAAGTGCCATGCCCATACCTCTATATATAGAGATCATTTGAATGTGAAACTTTGTGGACATGACAAGGACATGGTGTAGAAGTATATGTTGGTCATTCTCTCACCAATGGATATCAGAAGGTACCTCATTTGGATGCTACAAGGCATAAAGGTATTCCAGCTGCATACCTTTTCTATACATAACCACCTTGTGAAGGTCATATCTCTCTATGTATTTATCCAATTAATGTGTCTGATATTGTGTTGGAAATCTTATCTCTTCTACTCTTTGTATCGCAAATATCTCTGTCAGATGTTTCTCCAGTAGTGACAAGCAACATTTCTTGTGAACCTCAGTTTTTTGCTTAACCTGAGTTGACAGGTAGTCTAAATTTGTACAGTCGGCTGCATAGTCAAATGAACTCAAAATGGAGTGTTCTTTGGCGTGTTAGAAAGCTAAGAGAGTCTAATGTGTGTGGACTAAATTTCAGAGGCATTTGATTTTTGACGTGTGATCGAATTAGGTTTTAGTAAGCATGTGTCTTACAGGGCAGATTCTAGAAGAGATTCTCTAACTTTCGCAGGGTGTATCGAAGTGTATTGGAGTGAAATTTCTCCATATTGAGTTCTACTAAACTTGTAGCAAAATTTGAGACACTTATATTGTCGAACCAAAACCTATATATAACTTTGACATAAAAAGATGAAATTGCTTGCATAACCACTATGATAGTGCATTCAGAGTTGAAAATGAGGTGAGATCACAATTTCAACACTACAGAGCTAAGATGTTTTGAACTCCTAATCACCCTCAGTATGCTCACCAAATTTTGTGTCGTTTTGAGGCTGTGACCAGAGGTGTGGCAATGATGCCCTAGATGAAATGACAACCTGCTCTGATACCAATTGGTGGAGTTTGAGGTCTTCAGAAGCACGCAAACAACACAAGGAAGAAGAAGAACCTTGGAGCACAACACACAATAATGAATGTATTACCAAGAGAATGTACAAAGATACGATACTGGTTAGGATTATAGGTGTATATACAAGTCAGGGGAAAAACCTCCTAAAGAGGGAAAAAATGCTATGAAAGTCCTAGTGTATTCACACACATCACTACCTAAATATATCAATAGTTCATTTTCAGACTTAATTCCACACTACAGATAATTCCACATTCAGTAAGAGTTCCGTTAAGATCTTCGTTACTTCTCCATAACTTCTCAGACTCACTGTCTCTTCTCTCTTCATCTCTCCATTGCGCATAGACTAGTTGCACCATTATATCACACCATTCCAAACTTCCAAATATAAACATTACCGCACTTCCAAAAATAACTCTTCATATCTCAAAATAAAACCCTTCTCCTATTACAAAGGAATATGAATTTACAAAATATTGGTTAGTCCATTCTGGTGGCTAACACAAGAACCCATAAAATCTTCAAAGATGCTTAGTCTAATTTGCCTTATTCATTTTATTTTTCTTCAAGTTGTGGCATAACTCCAATGACTCTCATATATTTTAGTACACTTTTGGAAAGAGAAGCTAGGAATTGCTCATAAGATTGACAATTCCTAAGAACTTAAGCTAAAGTCTTTGAGAAAAGTGCCCTAAGTTAGAAAAAGCTCATTTTAAAATTTTTCTTTAGGTAAGTTTAAGTGAAGTTGACCAAAAGTAAATGGCACACTTTGACCTACGTTTTTGTTTTCCAAGATTTTCGAAGCCCAGTTGGATAAAGTATCCATTTTGTGTGGTGAAAGAATCATTTAAATGTTGGTTGGAAGTGGACCATGCTACAAACATTTAAGTTAAATGTTTGGATGAACCTAAATTTTTAGTCCAAATCAAATTCAAATGAAACAAGAATTCTCAGAACCTTGATAGGGATAGAAATCCTAGCTGAGTTGCTAGGTCCATGCATTAGTGATGCCTAGTAGTGGGTCAATATTTTGAATCCACCCATTTCATAGGTTAATACCTTTATAGTACATAGTCACAATAGTGAATTGGGCAAGGATGCTTTTTTTATCCACCCTTATTATTCATCCTTAATTACACTAGGATTGGTTTATCCAGAGCAAAACCATATGGTGTTGTGAATCATTTGGGTAGGGATCACATAGTATATTACCCTCTATTCATTTCATATATGAGGTGAGCCCCACCACATATATGAATACATATTCTTCTAGGTTAGAATATGAGCCTTGAGGATATGCCTATAGTTTATTGTATATAGCTTTATGATTTATGACAAAAAACTTTTACAACAAGGGAAGATTGCTTTAAAGTAAGTGCAGTACGACATAAGTGTTTCAGTAGTTTAGATAGATCTGAATCATTTGTTCATTCTAGTGTAAAGTGAAAGATCTTAATACTAGAATTATGCATAAGTTCATGTCATCTCTACAACATGTAGCCCACTTAGCCTAGTGGTCAAGTCTCAAGGTTGAGAAGAAGGAGGTCTTGGATTCCAGCTCCATGTGGAGCATGGGGAGAGAGTTTTGCCCAAAGAGCTCTAAAGTGTTCTAACTCAAGTTAACTAACCGGGTGGCGAGTATACCTACCACTATTGGACTCTAATGGAAAGTGTTAAAGCAGTGGTGAATATTACACATGCATGTCATGTCTCTAGCTCATGGTGGTCTGAATAGTCTAGTTCATTACATAACCCATGCAGTGCACTAAGTAACCCCCCTATGACTAGTTCCATAGTCCATCTCTAATCAGTTTCTTTTATTTTTAAGTGGTGAAAGTACCTTTCTTCTTTTTATTTGGCGTATCACACATAACCCTTGGAACCACATCCATCTTATATTTTTCTATTTCAGGTGGATCACATATCAATCACACATATCCTCATTCCATCAAATATTGTATTTGTCTTTAATACATTCTTTATTTCTTTTTGATAGGATAAATAAAAGACAAGTTAGAAAAATAAAAAATAATCTTTGAGAAGTGGAAATGTACCTAATCAAGTCTCCAAGAAGTGGCACTCTACCTATTTAAGAGGTTTTTCATGTGTTGAATACTCACTAGAACATACACATCTAGCTCTTGACATCAATGCATCAACACCTTGTCTCATCCTAGACATCCAGAGAAAGATCTCCCAAGGATGACAGAAAACTGGGAGGCGGGAGTGTTGGAGGAAGCTCAAAAGAAGCCAAAAAGTGAAAATGGAAGCATTCAAATCTTAGTCAAAAGATGGAGTATGTTGAAAGAGGAGTATAAGCGTGGAGGTGAAGAAGCAAGGGATCTACTTATATTTCCCACTAAAATCTTGCCTCAAAAAAGGTTTTTTCCCCCTTTTTTAATCCAGAATACTCGTAAAAATGCTTACTTTTGGGATAAAACCTCAAATTTCTCATAAACTAGGCCCAGATTGTAAAGACCAAGTGTACACAAGATTTAGGGGCATGAGTAGTATCCCCTCCCCCCGCCCCAATATTTGTTTTACTTCATTTTGGCCTCCAAATAACTTTTTGAGTTTGAAACTCTTATGAGCTTTGTATTCTTATCTTGAGAAATGCTAGAGTTTTGTGGAGCACGTTGAAACTTGCCTACGTATGAGTGAGCCAGTGTGTGCATGCGTGTGCATGTATGCACCTATGTTTGTGCTTGGCTCTCTCTTGTTGCTGTAAGTGTGGGAACTTCCATCTTGCAATGGATGATCTTATTTCACTGATTAATCACTTTGCAGATTGAAAATCTAGTGTGTCGGACTATGTTGTGAACAATATGTATGTGTAATGTATGTATGTATATATGTATGTATGCATGTATGTGTGTATGTAGATATGTATGTATGTAAGCATGTATGTATGCATGCATGTATGTACGTATGTAGTATGTATGTACGTATGTGGTATGTATGTATGTATGTGTATGTATGGATGTGTGTGTGTGCGAGCGCGTATGGATGTGAATGAATTTATGTGAACGTGTGTTTGTATGGGAAGATTCATGTAAAATATTTGAATCTTATATGAGTATACGAAAATGTATGATCAGCTAATCAAATACATTTTCTCATTTTAACAGATATATCTGCACATGTACATCTATTACATATATATTATTAGATGCATATCTATTTGTAATTTATATGCGTGTGAATGCATCAATGTGTGTATAAATTTCTTAATGCATCTGTGAGTACATATGTATATATATAAACGTTGCAACATTTGTATTGTATAAGTGTATGATCATTTGGGGCGCGGCATCATAGATTGCATACATTAATCTATCATTCCTCTAGTATCATGAAAATGCATGTGATGTAGATATAATTGTAGTATGTAGAGATTTACATGCAAAATATTAGAAATACATAATAGATGATAACGGTTTTGCAAGCGAAAAGAACAACAGTACATTAATGATGGTAGCTTATATACGTTCTACCTTTTCCATTCACTCATACATTCTTTATAATATGATTTTCAACGAAAAAAAGGAACATGTTATTCGAAGATAAATTAGTGTTACCTTTCTAGGTGCACATACACCAGAAGTTCATTTCAAAAAGCTTTGTCCATTGTATACGTAAGTTGATCAATAAGAAATATTGAGTTCCACAGGAAATTTATGTCTAGTTGTAATTTTTCTACAGTATTGTTGTAGTACAATTATATGCATGTAGTAGGCACATAAGGTGCCCATGCAAAATAGTTTGAAGGGGTGGTTGTGCAGAGAGGGGGTTCTAATGTAAATATGTCAAGATTGCAAACGTTATCATGCAAAGAACATCACTACTACGGAGGTTATAATAATTCACTTCATCATAATTACTATCAAATAAAAAATTCTAAGTGAATTATTATCTGAGTACATCATACACTGATATTAGAACAGAAAAGACTCCAAAGCCGTTAATGGCGTTCTGTTGTGGCGACAATGCACATGATGCCATGGAATGAGCACCATTATCAGAGAGATTATAACAAGCCACATCTTTCCGATCAAGCAAGAAAATTCAAATGAATTACTGCTTGAGTGCATCATACACTTAGCGAATTATACAGGATTACAAAGCTATGGGCGTGGTACTCGGACTCGTGAGAATGGAAGTAGAATATGCTAGACAGTAGAAATAGGTGAGAAAACATGGACTTTCTGAGTTATCAGCGATTGATGTTACTTTCCATTGAACATGTTTGATAGCACAACTTTGTGTATGCAGAGCAGCGGAGATACTTTTGCACGGGATCGCGTTTCGCAGACCAAAGGCATGGCTATGGTGTGTGAGGCAGGAATTAACAGCGCACGTACTACGAGTTCAGGAACGGAGGAAGACAGAGTGGAGATTCGGCATATTTAGGACTGAACATACTTCAAGCGGCAAGCCTGTGGGCTCACATGATTGTGCCCGACAAATTCACAACACTTACAATTTGAAAAGAAAAGAACCATCGACTGTGTAAGTCGCGATCATCAGCATCGTCATTCAGCGAAACGACAGAGAGAGGTTAGGTCGACGTATGTTAATGGCGACAATATAACGAGGTTCAACAGAAGGAGAATAAATTAATGTAGCAAGCTTGGAGCTGGAAGAATCATCCTAAACGTATAGATTTCATCGAAAACAGAAAGTGTCCTATTGGCTACAGCGTAAACCTAAAACCCGGCCCAGATTGTGGGTGTCTAATCATTCTAAGCAATTCGATGTGAGAGAATACGGAGAATGCTCTCTGTCCATGGTGCAGCAGGCATTTGATACGCGAATGGAAGCATGTTCCTAATGAATATGCATTGAGAGAGAGAGAGAGAGAGAGAGAGAGAGATAGAGAGAGAGACCATCAACACCCAAAATGTGCTGGTTAGATTCCGAGACAGAAGGTCAAGGAAGAAGCAAAGGTAGAGGATCAACGATTCAACTGTTGGCCGTCATCCAAAGAATCCAAGCTGCTTCCACACAGAATTCCGAACATTTCTCAGATCCCGTCCCTTCAGTGTCCTACCAGCGCCTTCCATCAATGAGCTGGCGATGGCGACGACTTCGTGACTACTTGAAGTTAGTAGATGAGGAGGTACAATAGAGTCTTCTTCCGATTCCTCCTGCTCATCTCCATGGCTACGGCGCCTTCTCTGTCTTGCATGCACTGCCACGTTCATGTTTCCCCACTGACTTTCTATTTTCTTCAGTTTTTTCTGAGATCTTCTTAGCCGCTTCGGGAATCGTTATGGCGCTAGACACACTGTGTTGAAGGTCCGCGCTCCTTAAGGACAGAGCAAGCGGCTCACAATCATCGGGCCAGGATGCCGTGCCGCCACAGCCAGAGTAGTCGTTTGCCGCAGGTCCTTGCAAACTTGCTACCTCCCAAACCTCATCTTCTGTTAACTCGAAATCCTCATCTTTCTGACCGTAGGATGCTGCTGGCACGGCCGATTGCAGAGATGTTTCTGATGACTCCATGTGAATGATAGCTGCCAAACAGGTGATTCGGTCTAGTAAACGGCTAGTCCGATCGACGTGCTAGGATTTTCTGTCTGAGCAGAACACGTGATCTCGAAGAGATGAATGGAGACTCGAAATGTGCTTTGCTATGCTATGGGGATCCTCCATATATCCTAAGCAGTCCTGCGTAGCTTATTATCATTCTGATTAATAAATAGTGTTAGGACCTATCCAATGCAGAATGCAGGCTTAAGACAGCTATGGCTTCCAGAAACATTGACGGCGCTAAAGGATAGAAGAGTCAAGAATGAGGATGAGGAAGGATCAAGCCTGTGATAAGGATGGGAAACAAAGTGTACGTGGAACCAATGTAAAAGTGAACTACACAAGTGATACGCGGAGGAAACGCATGAGCTTTTATACGTCTTCAGGCCCATTTCGTCTCGTCCAGGGGGACACACAGCTTCAGAAATCAGCTCTGCATCTCTTTCTATCTCCTTTTCTTTTCTAAACAAACAAAACTTTGCTCGTTTTCTAAAAGAAATAGACGCTTTAAGACCTTAGTTTTTGTGTTCCGTTGTTTTACTGGTTGAGTCTTTGATCTTTTGAGGTGGAGGTCTAGAGTTCAATCTCTAGGTTGGACATGTAATAGTTTTGGCGAATTTAAACCAGTTGAAATCAGTTGTAATGTTGTCTAACTTTTATTTTGTGGGATATGGGGTCCTGTCGGAATTATGTCTATTCACGTGTACAATTGTTCTTTCAAAGTTAAAGTTCGGCGGAGTATGCTTGTCGAACCTCCATTTAAAAAACAAGGTCTGATGAAACGGATTGGCAAAATAATTTACACAGTCGGGTTAATCACATTTCGGGTTTTAGCCCTGGAAAATAGGAAATAACAAAGATCTAAGTCTGTTTTATTGAAAAAAGTAGGTCGGTGCTCAAACTTCTAAAAAAATAATAATAATAATTTAAATATTGGAATTTTAATATGATGCTCTGTATTATCTTTAAAAACTGGAGGATAAGAAAATTTTTGCAACGTGTGTGTAATTATTTTCATCGTTCAAGGATATTTCCAAGAATATAATAAGAATAATAATTAAAATATTTATATTTTTCGTGTGGCGTTCAAGGGCATTACCAATGGCAATACACCAAGACCCTCGACTATTTTTTTATGGTTAAAAAAACAAAATCTCCCTTTCTTCTCTGCTTATGATATATGCAACTCCTTCATATCTTGACAATGTAAGCCCATGTCTCTACAATGTACATGGTGTCCAACTTCTAACCAGGACATACTTTCTCTCAATCTCCTTTCTCTTTTTCCCTGTGATGATGATAACTAATAGCCATGCAAGGCACGGCATCCCCTTCTTATCCGATGAGCATAATATCCCAATCGTTATCATAATACAGCTTTGACTTCCCTCTCATGAAGCGCGCTTTCGGAACAGAGTGTCGGACATCCCTCTCATCAAAGAGGCTTTCGGAACAGAGCGTAACATGCCCAACAAGATGATTACACACAGCAATGAAGGGATAAGCTGCTAAATGGCGGTGGCGTTAGTGCGAGATGAAAGCTTCCTGGAGCTTCGCCACCATTCATGGGCTCAACAATGCAAACGTAACAAACCAGAAGAGAGCCAATTGAAGTCCAATATAGTGGGTAGAGCAATTATATATGGAAGTGATTTTCAGATGGTACACGGCACGAATATAGTAGTTCAATTGTCATTGTCTTTACACATAAGGTTGGAACTCTTCCCTCGATGAAGTTTCACCTCTATTGTGAACATGAAGTTGAGATAGAAAAAGAATTACTAAAAGAAAAATAAGTAAGAATTTTAAGGAAAAAATATATACATGTTTTCTCATAAAAAACTACGCAACATGAGGGTTTCACTATTCAGTGTGGTGGGTGGAAGACTTGAGGGGCAAAAGAGGGAGGTAAAGGAAGAGAAATGCATTCAGGAGTACGTTTCATTGCCCACCTCAAACACCCAAGATGAAATGGCTCTTACTTGTTGGTACACAAAGAAAACAAAGTGTCTTCCATAGTCTAATATGAACCCAACTTTCGTGTATAGGTTGGTTTTTTTGTTCAATAAGATAAATCCAACAATCATTTTTTATTTTTTAGCAATTCAAAGGTCCCGAAGAACTATAAAAAATTGTTTGATTCGTCATTAGTTTGGTTTTTCTTTCCCGAGCAAGGGCCTTATACAAGTCACTACAAGTGAGAGTGGCTACTCGATGGGGTTGAAGTGAAACCTTATCCATTATGGATTATATTTTTTGGCATGCAATAACTTAATTGAGAACTAGTTTTTCAAAAGCTTACCAACTTATATTTTAAGGTGGTTCCCAATTTTTTCTATCATCAAGGACAAGCGTAAGGTTTCCAAACGTGTGAAGGTGGAGCTAATAGAGACGTTTCTAGGCTCAACGTATATGTACCAAATGTAAAATATCAATTCTTAACCTCACAAAGGACTTCAATTACAAGATGTAAACATGGACCACTCAAATGAAGAGTCCCAAAGTCGTGAAAAATATTTTGCAAACTCCACCAACGAATAAAAGCACCATCTATATCTGATGCACTAAAAAGTGCACCTACATTAATAGGTGGATGATTCTAGATCGTAGGAAAAATTTAATTTCTATTTATTAATCTTTCAAACTATGTGTGAGACCCCCCATGAGTGTGAGAAGTGTGTATCTCTTAGTAATAAAGTGTACTCAAGTCTATGAAACCTACTATCGATTGGAAAAATAGTAGAAAGAGCTTATGAAGTGAAAGGCTTAATTACAAATCTTGTTTTGTTGAAGATCCCGGTAGGGTTACAAAAAGTAGTTCAATTGATCCTTTATCTCGCTCCTTATGGTGTCTATAGACTCAAGATATTTTCTATGATTGTGATCGAGAACTTCCACTTCGTGTTGGTGTGGATGGAAAATGTGAATGCAAGGTCTAATATGGCACACATATTAAATAACAATACACATTAGTAACGATTACTACATGATGGAATCCAAAACACATGGTGTTACAATGGAATGAAGATAAGAAAGAAGAAGAGGCAGAGAGAGAGAGAGAGAAGGAGAAGGCCTGCAAATTTTTCAGGAAATATCCACTTTTGTTTTCTTAATTCTATCATAAAACACTTAGAAGCCTTGTAAATGCACTAGAGGAGTCCTCTAGATGCATATCCCCTCAAGGCTGTAACAATATCCTAGTAATAGTAGGAACTTACAGATTTCTAGACAAAATGTCAATCTCTTGTGTGAAAGGATTAAACTTAGGAACATGTATATAAGTCACTTTGTGACTCATTTTTAAAGACTTTTTCCATAATTGAGAACTAAGTTTTGAAATTCTAGTTTTCTTCTTCTTGTTTGTGTATCTTCTTCATCATGAGCTTCTATGTGTGCTTGAGATGTGGAATGTGTTTTTAGAGGTGTTGTATACCCATTCCCCATCTCTTTTCAATCATATCATGTGTGTGTGTGTGTGTGTGTGAAAAATAGGGAGTCTTTAGTGTTGGAGGATAAGCATTCCTATGTGCATAATGAAAGCAAATGAACCCCCTACGATCCTAAATTTTTTTAGAAATAGCCTCTCTATTTTTTGTGTTTCTTTGAGTACTTGTAGAGAATGAAAATGAAAATTTTCCATCTAAAAGAAGACTTAAAGAGATTTCTGATGAGAGTAAAATTGCTCCATTTTGACACTGGATGATGCCTCAACCAACTGCAACGAAACAGATAACTTGATCTCTTATAAATAGAGTATTAACTACTTGCATGGACACTATTCTAGGCATTTCTCTGAACTTGTGCAAATATTGTTCTTGAGACTTCTACCACTCAAATTAGAACTTATAAGCTTTCCAACAAGTCAAAAATCATTAGAAATGCATTTGTAATGAAGGAGAAACAACAATTACAGGATCAAGGGATATGCAACAATCATCTAGAGTGATAGAGTATGTAAAAGTGAAATCTCTACAAAATAAGCAGAGAAATTGCTAGTAGGAGGTGTGCTTAAGCAAGGTTGAAGCTTGGGCATGTATTTCCACGACTCTAAGTCACATTAAAACTCATTAGAGGTTTTAAAGGCTACATACCAACCTCCATAACCAATCAAAAGTATATACATGTCAAAAAGTGAGGTGCAATTATATCAAGAGGTGACCTTTTTCTTCTCTAATCAAACTCTTTCCATTATAGATATGATTTGATGCCTCTAACTCATGGAAATCATCCTTCTTTGATTTTGGATGATGTTGATAGTGAATTTTGGGGCATGTTCCCACACGAGCTTGAAATGCAAAATTTTCAACACTCCTCCTCAAGCTCAAGTCTTTTTCCTTTGTTGCTTCATCCTATGTCGCTTATGTTGATTGCTTCTTTGAATCCTCCAAGCTTTGTACCTTCAAGAAACTTATCATCATGTCTCTAACGTGCACTCTAGTGTTCACATACCTTATATCTAGCTCCTTTTACATCACCTTTTCTCTAATGAATGGTAATGGACCTCTATATGCTTGCTCATTGCATGAAACACGGGATTTTTAGCTAGGTAGATGCTTGAAATGTTGTCTCCATAATGAGGAAAATCCTCCACTTTCAGCGCAAGGTCCTTAATTAGCTTCTTAAGCCATAGTAGCTTACATGTGGCCAATGCTAAACCGTTCTACTTAGCCTCTATGTATGAAAGAGCAGTAGTGGATTGTTTCTTAGAGCTCCATGAGATCACTTCTGTACCTAGCATGAGATCACTTTTGTACTCCTTTAATCATCTTTGCTACCTACCCAATCAGCATATCTATAACCTTTGACACTTATATCATCATCATAAGAGTAAAATAGACCTTTGTTGATGGTGTCATTAATGTATCTAAGCACTTTCCTTGCTTCCATAAGATGATCATGAGTCGATGCATGTAGAAATTGAGAGAGTACACCTACTACATATGCAAGATCACATCTAGTGAATGTAGCATAAATTAATGAACCCATTATGCTTCTATACAGTGTAATATCTTTTATGTCCTCTCCTTGACCTACAATCAACTTTTTATTGGAATCCATGGCTGAGAAAGTGGCTTATGACCACTCATACCAAACCGATATAGCACATCCAACAAGTATTGCCTTTGAATAAAAAAGATGTCATTGTGTGCATAGATTACCTCTATTCTCAAGAAGTAATTTAGTGTTCCAAGATTATATATCTTGAAATCTTTACAACCTTTGATTTTATATGTCTAATACCTACAATATCACTTCCTATGATCATCAAATCATCCTCATAAATGCATATGTATACCATCTTATCTCTTCCTTACATGAACACTTTTGTTGTATCCATAACTTGATAAATAATCCACCCTTGGGGCTTGCTTTAGATCATATAATGCTTTACTTAGCTTACAAACATGATTTGGGTACCTTGTATTAGCAAATACTTGAGGTTGGCTCATGTAGACTACTTCTTCAAGTTCCACATTGAGAACGGCCTTCTTCACATCCAACTGATGTAAGCTCCATTTATTTGATATGGCCATTGCAATAAAAGTTCTAATTGTTGGCATCTTGTCTACGGGGCTGAAAGTTTCATCATAATCTATCCCATAGCTTTAGGAGAACCCTTTTACCACCAACCTTGCTTTGTACCTAGCAATAGAACCATCTGAATTTCTTTTAATTTTCTAAACCCACTTATTATCTATCACCTTCATGCCTTGAGCTCTTCCTTCATTGCCTCTTTTCATTCCTTGCAAACCTTAGCTTCTTCAGAACTATTTGGTTCTTTGTCCTTGATTATCTGAGTCATGTATGCATAATGCTTTGTAATGAAATTTTCATGTGTTAACCTTTGAACTGGATATCTTACTCTTGAGGACCTTCTTTCACTTCCTTTAGGTGTGACCGTCATCTTCTTTCTTTGTTTTGTGACTCCTAGAATGCTTTGGAATGAAACTATCATATGTTAACCTTTGAAATAGATATCTTACTCTTGTAGAACGTATCTTACTTCCTTTAGGTGTGGTTGCCATCTTCTTTCTTTGTTTTGTGACTCTCGGGGTTTGAATTTCTTCTATCTTCATCTTCCAATATGCTCTCATCCACATAGCTTCCTTCTTTAATTCCAATCTTCCCTTTGCCTTTGACTCTGCTTTCTTTAGAGCTGGTATCTCTTTCCCTAAGACTTCCACTCCATGGTGAGGGTGTCCTTGTGTTGGATGAGTTACCTGAACCACTTAAATCCATGCATTCTTGAACTCTATCATCATTCTTCTTATCGGTCTCACCTTTTTCTTCAACTTGCAATGGACTTGTGCATGCATACCAAGGCATCAAATCATTAAAGAAAACATCAATACTTACCTTCAACTCCTTGGTGATGGGATTATAGAATTTATACCCCTTTTGTTCCATACAATATCCTAAAAAAATATGCCTTTCAGATTTGGCATCTAACTTTGACCTCAACTCTTGAGGTACATGTACATAGCATATACAACCAAAGATTCTAAGATGTGAAATGCAAGGTTTTCTTCCACTCCATGCTTCCTCAAGGGTTAAATGATGTATACCTAATGTAGGACAACTATTCATGGTTTATCTGGTTGTATATGTAACCTCTTTCAAATAACAATACAACATATTCATTTCATTAAGCATACACCTTACTACCTCTCCCATGTGTTTGTTCTTTCTTTCTGCTACCCAATTTTGTTGTGGGGTATACCTGCATATAAATTTCCTTTTGATGCCATTGTCTTGCAAAAATTCAGAAAATTCATGGGAGAAGTACTCTCCCCCTCCATCCAATCTCAAAGTTTTGATAAAATTTCCAAAACTTGTTCTCCACCTATGCCTTGAATTGTTTGAAGTATTGGAACACATCTAATTTGTTCCTAATGCAATACAACCATTATTTTCTTGAAAAGCCACAATGAATATTACAAAATATCTATTTTGAACAAGGTATGCTCCTCTTGTTGGACCCCAAACATTCGTGTTAATGAGGTATAAAGCATTTGCAATCACATTGGTACTCTTCTTGAAGGGTAGCCTTGATTGTTTTCCTTGTTGGCAAGCTACACAAATTTCATGTAACATTTTAGACGTAAAATTTGGTAGGCCTCTTACCAAGATCCTCCTTTGCATGTCCTTGAGATTTTGTAGGTTGTGACCTATTCCTTTATTCATAGGATCTCAAAGTTTAGATAAGCTATCCATACTCCTTCTCCACCTGTGCATTGAATGCTTGAAGTAGTGGAACAAATCTCATTCGTTCCCCCTGCAATAGAGCCATACTTTTCTTGAAAAGTCATCAATGAAGGTTAGAAAATACCTATTTCTAGCAAGGGATGCTCCTCTTGTTGGACCCCAAATATCCATGTGAATGAGGTCTAAAAGATTTGCACTCACATAGGTACTCTTCTTGAAGGGCAGCCTTGATTGTTTTCCTTGTCGGCAAGCTACACAAAATTCATGCAACATTTTAGACATAAAATTTGGTAGGCCTCTTACCAAGCTTCTTCTTTACATGTCCTTGAGTGCTTATAGGTTGATGTGACCTAGTCATTTATGCCATAGGTCCAACTCTGCTCTCCTCTTGTCTCCATATGTGACATATATTGATTGATGTGGCTAATTTATGTCCATTGTGAACATTCTCCCTTGCTTCTTTCCTTTTGCTATGAGCTTGAAACTTCCCCTTGGATCATCAACAAAACATCCTCTTGCATTGAACCTAACTTGCTAGCCTTTTTCTACCATTTGGCCTACCAAAATTAAGTTTTGGTAATAGTAGGGACATTAATACCTCTAATAAGCAATTTTCCCTTTGATTTGTTGATATATTTAGGCAGTCATGTGTGTGAACACTCTAGGACCACCGGGTCACTTTTTTCCCTCTTTAGGAGGTTCTTTTCCCCAACTTGTATATACACCTATTGCCCTAATGGGCTACTTATCTTTGTACATTCTCTAGTAATACATTCAGTACTGTGTGTTGTGCTCCAAGCTTCTCCGTCTTCCTTGTGTTGTTCACGTGCTTCCGTAGACATCTATCTCCAACAATTGGTATCAGAGTAGGTCGTTGCTTCATCTAGGGTGCCTTCAACACTCCTCCGTTTGCAATCTCAAAATCGCACGAATTTTGGTGAGCATACCTAGCATGTTTTTGAGATCAAAACATCTTTTCTTTGTGGTGCCGAAATTGCAAATCTGAGCTCGTTTCGACCTTCGAACGCACTATCGTAGTGCTTGTGCAAGCTATTTTGTCTTTTTGTGTCAAAGGTATATACCAATTTCTGTTCGCTAGTATAAGTCTCGAAGTCTACTACAGGTCTAGCAGAATTCGTCTAGGCAGTTCTGTTCAACTTTTTGAGATACAGTCAATTTTCTGCATCAAGGTATTTTAGTCACTGATGGCATGGTTGAAAGTAGTGATGTATTCCATATGTTGGCTATTGAGGATAAGTTGGATGGTACCAACTACCCATTATGGGCTTATATGATGCGACATGTGTTGGTTGCAAAAGGACTGTGGAACATTGTGCAAGGTATCAAAAAATGTCCTGTCACACCTGCAATTGTTACAATAGTAGGTATTGAAGCTGATGCTGAAGGTGTCAAAGATGGTGATATTTTGCATATTCCTATTCGTGTTTTAGTTTCTACTGCACCTACTGTAGAGCAGATTCGCTAGGATGGCAGAGATGCCAAGGCACATGCATTGTCTGTCAAACATGCCATTATTCCTCACATTTCCTCTTGCAGAACAGCTAAGGATGCTTGGGATACACTTACCACATTGTACCAAGCTAGGAATGAGGCTCGTGTTGCTTATCTCCGAAAACAGTTGGAGAGTGAGCACATGAATGAAGGTGATTCCATGGATAGTTTCCTAACGAAGATCAAAGAGTTGAAGGAAGAATTGATTTCTGCTGATGAGGTTATACCAGATAGCTCACTTGTGCAAACCGTTCTGAATGGTCTTCTTGATTCATATTAGAGTTTTGCTTCTACTTTTTGGTTGATGATGAAAGGCAATCCAAATGCCTTATCATTTGAGGAGTTAGTCTTTGTTTTGTTGCAGCAAGATCAGTCCCAACAGAACAGGTCCATTATGCGAGTTGCAGATCAAGCTTTCCTAGCTATCTAGAGAGGTAAAGGAAAATGGAGCTCTTCTACTAGTAAGCAGAAATCTGCAAATGCTGCACATTCAAAGAACCAAGATAAAGATGAGAAAAAATCAGAAAAGCAGAAATTGTTTTGCAAGTACTGTAAAGGGAATAATCATATCATAAAGAAATGTCCAAAACTAGCTGCTAAAGAGGCAAAGAAGAAAGAGGCTGGAATGGTTGTTGTAGAGGCCTCTACACCAAAAACAGAGTCTGCTAATCTTGTGCAAGAAGAAGAATGGGCGTTTACTACTGTCTGCAGTTTTGACCCATCTTCTCATGAGCAGTGCATGTCTGTAGTAGACTCAGATGTTTGGTATTTTGATAGAGGGGCGACCAAACATATTACCTCGCAGTGTAGTTTCTTCTCCTCACTGGAGCCTGCCCCTACAGAGAATACTGTTACATGTGCCAACAACTCCTCTTATCATGTTATGGGAGTTGGTAAGATCATTTTGACGATTGTTGATGGTAGTTCTTTCACTTTGTCATATGCTTTATTTGTGCCAGGGATCAAAAAGAACCTGTTATGTTTCTGCATTAGCCAAGATTGGCTTGGTTGTGAACTTTGTTGATGATAAGTGTATAGTTCATGATTTGTCAAATGGCGATGTGATTATTGCTTTTGGCATTTTATATCGTCGGTTGTATAAGCTCATAGACTATGAAAGATTTGTAAATGATTTGGCATGTGCAGTAAATGATTCTCAGGCTATGTCAGATGCAAAGCTTCGGCATGCATGCTTTGGTCATCTGAATTTTGCGAGTTTGCTATGCCTCCAGAAATCTGAAATGGTGTCCTCTTTGCCCAAACTTGAGGCACCTAGAAAACATGTTTGTGAAGGCTATATTTTCGGCAAAATGCAGCACTCGTCCTTTCCAAAAGATGGTTCAATTCGGGCTACTCAAAAATTGCAGCTTGTACATAGTCTGTGGTCCTATGCAGACAATCTTCTTTTGGAAATTATCTTTACTTCGTGACTTTCATTGATGATTTTTCCACGCATGCATGGGTATATCCATTGAAGGCAAAGTCTGAAGTGTTCATGTGCTTCAAACAGTTTTTGGTTTTGGCTGAAAATCTGGATGAACATGGGATAAGGCACCAGAGGGAGAGAGAGAGAGAGAAGGTATTACCTCCCCCCATCCATGGCGACAGGCACAGACAGAGATGACAATGGAAAGAGAGAGAAAGAGAGAGAGAGAAAGGGGGAGAGAGAAGATGTGTGGCATTGTGCAAAAGCTATCGATGATGAGCGGAATGAGAGAGATAGATAGTTTTTCTTCACCCCTTTTTGGTGGTAGTTTGTCAGGCACTCAGTATACAATACACAGAGAGAGAAATGCAAACTTTTTGGCGGCCCACAAAGTGTGCAACGTTGATGAATCAGACACATAGAGAGAGAGAGAGGTGATGTAAGCTTCTGATGATGCACGTAAAAGATTGTTGCAGGAGGCACGTGGCAGATGGTCGATGGAGGAGAAGTAGACGTCGACAGTTTTGATGAAAGAGAGAGATATTAGCCCCTCTTCTTCTCCCCTCCTCCACTGCAACATGCACACACATCAGGCAGATGTACAGAGAGAGAGAGAGAGAGGAGGAGGAGGAAATGGTGAGCGCTACAGAGATAGAGACACATAGAGGGGAGAGAGAGAGAGGGGAGAGAGAGAGTGAGAGAGAGAGGGAGAGAGAGAGGGTATGCATGTGTGCGGATAGCATGTATGCATATGCATGTAGGCATATGATGCATTAGAGTATGTATGCATGACTGTATGCATGTTAGTATGAGTGCATGTATGCATGATTGTATGCATGTTAGTATGAGTGCATGTATGCATGTTAGTATGAGTGCATGTATGCATGATTGTATGCATGTTAGTATGAGTGCATGATTGTATGCATGTTAGTATGAGTGCATGTATGCATGATTGTATGCATGTTAGTATGAGTGTATGTATGCATGATTGTATGCATGTTAGTATGAGTGTATGTATGCATGATTGTATGCATGTTAGTATGAGTGCATGATTGTATGCATGTTAGTATGACTATATGTATGCATGATTGTATGCATGTTAGTATTAGTATATGTATGCATGATTGTATGCATGTTAGTATTAGTATATGTATGCATGATTGTATGCATGTTAGTATGAGTGATGCATGATTGTATGCATGTTAGTATGAGTGCATGATTGTATGCATGTTAGTATGAGTGTATGTATGCATGATTGTATGCATGTTAGTATGAGTGTATGTATGGGTGATTGTATGCATGTAAGTATGATGCATGTATACATGAGTGGGATATGCATGTATGCATGTGAATGGATGCATGTGTACATGTACATATGTAGTGTAAGTTAATGCATGTGCATATGATAAGTAAATGCATGAGTATGTGAAGTAAGTTTGCATGTCTGCATGTATATGTGTGTGCATGTATGCATGTGTGCATGTGCATATGTAGAACATGTGGATATGTAGAGCATGTGCATATGCAATGTAAGTATGCATATGTATGTGTAATGCATGTAAGCTTGTGTATGTATGCATAAATGCATATGCATGTGTATGATTTTAACAAGTAAGTGTTTGATGCATGTATGCATGTATGCATGCGAGAGTGCATGCCCATATTAAAGTTAGTACATGTGCATATGAGTAAATGCATGAGTGCATGTGTAAGAGTGCATAAGTACATGTGCATAAATGAAGTAGGTAGATGATATGATTGAATGTATGTGCATATGTAAAATATGTGCATATACTTATTTAAAGTAGATGTGTGTAGGAGTTAAATACATGCGTTTTACTCGTGCATAAAAACATATTAGGTATAAGTGAGATTGCATTAGAAGTACATGTTAGTGTATGAATATGCATGTTAAAGATAATGTTTGTATGTAAGCATATGAGTATGTAGTTATATATACATTAGAAGGTTAATTAACATGTGTAAGCATAGGTTTAAATTATGTTAAATTTTGAATATTAGATTAACAAATGAGTGTTTTATGTCAATAAAAGAATACTTATGTTTTGCTAATGGTTCTTCTTGCAGATCATTGTAAAGAGAACTTGACGAGCACTGAAGAGGATTTGATGAGATTACGAGATAGAAGCTGCTTTTATGCCGCTGATTTTAGTTCATTACTTGATATTTTGAATTGATAAGCTTTTGTATAGGAATATTTTCTAAGAGTTGTATTAGAACTTATTACAAGCATTTGTATAGGCCTAGAATTGATCCTAAATTTTTTTCGTACTTTCACTTTACGAATTAATTAAATTTTATATATTGCACTTTCTTATGTCTAAGAATTTAGCATCGACAAGCAAATTTGTTACTAAAAATAAAGAAGTAGATAGTTCTTTTGTTTTAGGAACGCTTCTACCTGCACCTGTTGAAAGTATGTTTACTCAAATTAGTGATAACGAGAATAATAACGAAGTAGAGGTAATAGAAATAGTTAAAGATCAAGTTGTAGATGAAACTTTACATTCTGTAGAATACGATCGTAATTATCTAGAGTTTTGCCTTTACTCTCAATTGTCTTACCTGAACCAGTGTTCTACTTTTCATGAATACAAATATTGCATCTACAAGTAATACTCCAATAAAAAAGAAAATAGATAGCTCTTTCATTCTAAATATGCTTTTACCTACTCCATTAGAAAATAATACTACACAAATCAATGAAAGTAAGGATAGTATAGAAGAAATAGAAAAAGTGAAAGATCATATTGTAACTGAGACTTTATACTCTTCACCTGATGATTATAGAGTGTCTAGATTTAGAACTTTTTGTTCAATTGCTTTTCGTGAATCTGACAAAAAAGAGATCTTATTTCCACCTTCCCTTAAAAGGAAAAATCAATCTGAGAACAATGTGGTAGCTATTATTAAAAATTGTATTATTGAAGAGAGTTCTAATCGAATTACTGAAGAGGAACTTATCTTTGCTACATATCAAAATGCTAGAAATGCACTTTCATATGAATCTTAGTTCTTAAATTAAACTTAAATAGATTATAAAGCTCTAGCTTTTAACTCCCAAACACTGAAAACTCAATATAAGTCCTGACGCATACTAAGAAACACCCAGTGTGTAGTCACATGGTGAGGTTAGCGTGAATCTATTGGATGAGCGTCTGCCTCCCTTCACACCCCTCTACGACAACGTCTAACTCCAACAATTGGTATCAAAGCTGGTCGCTGCTTCATCTAAGACATCATCGACACTCCTTTGGTCACAATCTCAGAATCGTATGAAATTTGGTCACAGTCTCTAAGCTCCTTTTGGCCTCCGAATGCACTATCATAGTGCTTGTGTAGGCTATTTCATCTTTTTCTGCCAAAGATATATACCAGTTTCGGTTCGCCAATATAAGCATCTTGAAGTCTGCTACAGTTCTAGCAGAACTCATTTGGGTAGTCCTGATCAACTTTTTTAGATATAATCATTTTTCTACATCAAGGTATTTTAGTCAGTGGCCATGGCTGAAAGCAATGATGTAGTGTTTTCTTGGCTACTCAGAAGGGCAAAGGTAAATGGAGCTCTTCCACTAGTAAGCAAAAATTTGCAAATGATACATATTTGAAGAAGGAAGACAAAAATGAGAAGAAATAAGAAAAATAGAAATTGTTTTGCAAATACTGTAAAGCAAATGATCATGTTATTAAGAGTTCTCCAAAACTGGCTACTAAAGAGGCAACAAAGAAGGAGGCTAGAATGTTTGTTGTAGAGGTCTCCACACCCAAAATAGAGTCTGCTAATCTAGTGCAGAATGAAGAATGGACGTTTACTACTGTTTGCAGTTTTGACCCATCTTCTCATGAGCACTGTATGTCTGTAGTAGACTAAGATGTTTGGTACTTTGATAGTGGGGCAAACAAACATATTACTTCGCAGCACAGTTTCTTCACTTCACTCGAGCCTGCCCCTACAGGGAATACTATCACATGCGGCAATAGCTCCTCTTATCTTGTCATGGGAGTTGGTAAGATGGTTATGACTACTCTTGATGGTAGTTCTCTCACTAGCTTGAGGCTGTGATGTGTGCAACATATGTACTTAACATGTGTCCCACTAAAACATTGTAGTCTATCACTCCATATGAGGCTTGGCATGGTCGCACACCATCTGTTGCTCATCTACGTGGTTTTTGGTTGTCTGGCATATGCATTAATGCTTGAAGAATATAAAAAAAACTTGGATGATAAAGTAGTAAAATGTACTTTTTTTGGGTACAGTTCTGAAAGCAAAGACTATCATCTGTATCGTCAACATACTAAACACATTTTGGTTAGTCATGATGTTGTTTTTGTGGAAGATGCTATTCAACCCTTACTTTCATGTACGAAGGAGACATCTGTTAGCTCCAAAGACATGTATGATACTTTTCTCCCTCTTTTTATAAGTGGATAGTCTAGTGCTAGTCCTAATGAGGCAACTTCTAAGCCATTGCAGGTTTCATGTAATGATGTAGAT
Organism: Ceratopteris richardii; assembly: GCA_020310875.1. NCBI lineage: Eukaryota > Viridiplantae > Streptophyta > Polypodiopsida > Polypodiales > Pteridaceae > Ceratopteris > Ceratopteris richardii. The sequence continues at coordinate 89,405,365 of CM035420.1, forward strand.
CATTCTATTTCTGATGCAGATTTGCATGGTGCACTTGTCGATGAGAGAGTTGATATTGAGGAGGCAAAAACTATACCAAAATGGTTGGTGCAGACTGCGTGACAGTAAATTAGATGCATCTCTATCATATCATACTCATTCAGGTTCTCATAGTGCCTCTTTTGCATCAGATTGCTATGCGATGGCTACATCTAGTCTCTGTGATGAGACTAAACCTATTTTTTTTAATGAAGCACAAAATTATGAACATTGGATGGCTGCAATGCAATCTGAATATGATGTTATCATGAAATATGGTACCTGGTCTTTATGTGACTTGCCTCTTGGCAAGAAGGTCATTGACACTAAGTGGGTATACAAGTTGAAGCATAAACCTGATGGAATCATTGATAGGTATAAGGCTAGGCTTGTTGCAAAGGTTTATGCACAAGAAAGAGGCATTGGTTTTGATGAAACCTTTGCACGTACTTGCCGAATGACTACTGTTCATAGCATCTGCGCACTTGCAGCTTATCATGGTTAGAATGTATATCAGTTGGACATTAAAAAAACATTTCTACATGGTGACTTGCATGAAGAAGTGTATGTTTTTCAGCCCCATGGCTTTCTGCAAACAAGGCATGAAATCCAGGTGTGTTAAAGAAGGCATTATATGGTTTAAAGTAAGCACCATATGCTTTACATGAAAAGATACATACCTATCTCATTGCACATGGTTTTGAGAATAGTCCAACTAAAAGCACCTTATATGTTAAGCGTGCTAATGATGTGCTTCTGATCATTGTTGTGTGTGTTGATGACATGCTGCTCATTGGTCCTCATGACATGCATATTGCTGATTTTAAGGTTGATTTGCATGCCTCATTTGAGATGTTTGATTTGGGGCATTTGCATCACTATTTGGGCATTCAATTTATGCAAGTTGATGGTGGAATGACTTTGTGTCAAATAATATATATTGACACATTATTGTCACATTTTGGCCTTGAAGACTATAAGCCTATTGCCACTCCTATGGAGACAGGTTTACGATTGAGTCTTCATGATGCGGGGATGCATTTGATGCTATTCTCTATCAACAAGCTGTTGGATGCTTGATTTACTTATGCATTACTTGGCCATATATTCAGTTTGCTATCTCAGAGATTAGCAGGTTTATGCATTGCCCAAGTGTCAAGCATTGGTAGGCAGTTAAGCGCATCTTTCGCTACTTGAGTGGTATGTGGCAACTTGAGTTGTTGCATATCTTGGCTGAGCAAGAAGCAACCTACTGTGGCCACTTCCAGTTGTGAGGTTGAGTATAGGACAACTTTCACAATGACTATTGAGTGTATCTGGCTCAGACGCCTTATGGCTGATTTGGGTGTTGGTCAATCTTCTGCCACCACCATCTTCACTGATAGTCTGAGCGCATTGGCAGTTGCGAGGGACCCTATGTTCCATGCTTGCACTAAGCAGATTGATGTGCATTATCATCATGTCAGGGAGAGGTTCTTTGCTGAAGAGATTATCTTGGCATATGTGCCCATGCAAGAGAACATTGTAGACCTTTTTATGAAGGCTCTGCCTAGGGAGAAGTTTGAAGCTTTCCCCAAAGCTTTGGGCTTACTTACTTTTGTGGATTGACTCCACATAGCTTGGTACTTCCTTATACATCAGTGCTAGTTATTTGCTCACCGCATCACTCCTAGGGGGGATTTGTTGATATATTTAGGTCGTGATGTGTGTGAACAGTCTAGGACCGTCGGGGCACTTTTTTTCATCTTTAGGAGGTTTTTTCCCCTAGATTGTATATGCGTTTATTGCTCTAATGGGCTACTTATCTTTGTACATTCTAGTGGTAATACATTCAATATTGTGTGTTGTGCTCCAAGCTTCTTCTTCTTCCTTGTGTTACTCCAACATCATTAACTCCCTTTGGTCATCTCATATTCGTTCATTGTTTGCATTGGCTCATTGCTATATAGCCAATTCATGAAAGAAGATATATTTGTATTCTCATCAATATCGAGATTATTTCTATATCTTTTGTTTCTCTATCTTTTACTTTGGAGAGTTTGAAGTTCCTGTTCATACTCGCTAACAAATGTTTGCATGAATTTGCTATTATATGCTATAAAAGTAGAAATATCACTTTTTTCTTTCAATGTAAATTGAAATGGAACTCCCTTACCTAATAATACCTTATTTGTTATTTTTGAAGAAGACTCGTTGGTCCATGCATATGGAGCTTCTTCATGGACTCTTTCAAGGTATTCACTAACATAGTACATGAACTCCTCAAGCGTTCACTCCTTTGCCATAGATCCTTATAGTTTTGCTCTTTGTCGATCATAACTTTTTAATATTCCCATAAACCACTCGTCCCAAAGCATCCACCGAGTGTTTACAACACCTTCAATCTCTATTTCATCCACAAGATGGACTAATAAATGAACCTGAATATCAAAAAAAGACATTGGAAGCTCTTTCTCCATCAAACATAGTAGCTCATTCACGTTTCTTTTGTGGGATCGAGTCTTTGTCAATTTTTTTTGAGGTAATCCATCTATTATTATCATAAATTAAATGATAAAGAAATTGATTTGTAAATAAAAGATATGAAATAGTATTATATATTAGATATAAAAGTATGATAAGAAGGTTACCATTGGGTAGAAACTTGAATCGCAAGTTCACGGAGAAAAATCATATCTCATCCACCCAACCACACACATTGAAACTATAAAGTTTGTTCCCATTTCTTCTACATGGGTGCCACATGGCACTCATGGTTTTGATTAACTAATGGAGACTAAGCGAAGGGTCCTACCCTTTTCTCACAATCACTCCATATAACTGTTGGGTGTGTCTCACACTGTCTTGTTCATCTCGATGAAACCCTCCAGTTTTGGAGTAAGTCAAGCACAGAGTTCAAGGTCCAAATTACATAGCTGATGTTGAAGTCTCTTACTTATGAAGATCGAAGCTTTTTCATAATCCACCCAACCGCATGTAGTCTACATATATTCTCTATCTCCAATTACCCATAAGGAGTAATACTCATAGCCTCTCACATGAGTGCCACTTGGCACTCATGTGAGTATCCTACTCAATAAATCTAAGAGGTGGCTCACACCTCTTACTCAAGATTCATGAGCAATACTCCATGTTACATTTCCCTCCCCTTAACTCCATTTTTGTCCTAAAAATGGTATTGGAAGGTCTACGAGAAAGAGATAATATATAAAAACAACACTCCCACTATATCCCCATGTGCTAAAAGTACATGGCCATATCTCCGTGTTGTTTCCCCGTATCCTTCCCCTTAAGAAGACTCTTGGGAAGGTAAATTGAAATTGGGAAACCGTCTCTGAAGGGTCCTAACCCGCTCCCATGTGACACTATCTTCTGAACTATCTTTCCACTTTACTAGACACTCTTTGCATAGGTGAATTCTCGTCTATTTCTCTCGAGTGCATAGTATGCTCTCAAGCTCATGTGGAATAGATTGAACATAAATAGGCTTTACTACCTCACTATCTGGAATGATATTGTCAGATTCACCCAACCTTTTCTTAAGCCGGGTAACATGAAAAACTGGATGGATCTGACCATATACATCACTATGAAAAGCTATAATTTTCTTGTAGTGTGTGTATGACTATCTTCTAGAAAATAAGCAGGATGCATTTTTCCAAGAATGCAATCTTCACATGCATGCTTTTCAATGGACTCAAGTGTTGGAAAAACAATAACCATGTCCTTCTTTTGCAAGTAAAGCAAACTATTGAAGTTCAAGTTACCAAAATGAGAATGCCAAAGCTCCATTTCAGCCATGGAAGAAGTATGAGCAACCAATGCATTCGAGGGAGCCCTCTTGTATGCATCCATGCAATACAAACCATTACATAATGTACCATACATCACGATAATATCACCATTGATGGGATCATGAACCATAAACTTATCATCAACAGTGTACATGAAGACCAACTTTGGCAATCAACGGAATTGAAACTAAGTTCTTTTTGATATCGGACGCATACAATGCACTTTTCAAGAGAATCAGACCTCCATTTGCAGCCATAAGCTCAATTTCTCTTAATCCAATGATAGGATAAGAGGCATTGTTTACACACACCACATGTCCTCCTTTGGGTGCATCTTTCAAAGATGCAAAAAACCTTTTGCATGAAGTTGTGTGCTTTGAAGCACCACTATCAGAGAACCAATCTGAACCAACCTCACTCACAACCATACATTTAGAATGCAAAGATGCATCATAATGAAATGTAATAACACATGCCCAAAAATTTTGAGCCATGTTAGCTTCATCATTCTTTGCATTCGCTAAATTTTCAGAAATATGTCAAGAGAGATGGTTGATACACTCCAAAGATGTGTCTGATGTTGCAAAAACCTGCTCTACACTTGTCAAGATAGCTTTAAGTATGATAATTGGACACCTTGTGCTTGCTAAGGATGCGTATAAACCATCCTAGTGCCTTGGAGCATCAATCTCACATTGATTTATCAAGACAGAATAATTGACACAAAACAGATAAAGTAAAACTTGTTATTTTTGGATGAGTTGCACTCTGGAAATTAACTCAGAGCTCCCAACCTACTAAAAATTGAACAGAGATCTTTTGAACACTTCTAATTACATAGATAATGAATCTAAAACACCAAATTTCATGAATTTTGATGAACCATACTGAGAGAACTTAATTTAGCAATAGAGGGGTGTCATCCCCACATTGTTTATCTGTCTGTCTATCTATCTATCTATCTATCTATCTATCTATCTATCTATCTATCTATCTATCTA
>CM035420.1:89417677-89437677 GCA_020310875.1 Ceratopteris richardii
GTTCTTTTCCCCAACTTGTATATACACCTATTGCCCTAATGGGCTACTTATCTTTGTGCATTCTCTAGTAATACATTCAGTATTGTGTGTTGTGCTCCAAGCTTCTCCGTCTTCCTTGTGTTGTTCACGTGCTTCCATAGACATCTATCTCCAACAATTGGTATCAGAGTAGGTCGTTGCTTCATCTAGGGTGCCTTCAACACTCCTCCATTTGCAATCTAAAAATCGCACGAATTTTGGTGAGCATACCTAGCATGTTTTTGTGATCAAAACAACTTTTCTTTGTGGTGCCGAAATTGCAATCTGAGCTCGTTTCGACCTCCGAACGCACTATCGTAGTGCTTGTGCAGGCTATTTTGTCTTTTTGTGTCAAAGGTATATACCAATTTCTGTTCGCTAGTATAAGTCTCGAAGTCTACTACACGTCTAGCAGAATTCGTCTGTTTCACCTGTGCGTACGCTGCCGCTTCGCACACCTTCACATTTCCTTTTAAGTCTTCACTTTTGCACATAAGGGAGGGTTCACCTGAACCTTCCAAAACACTTTAAAACACACTTTGAACCTTAGGGAAATTAGAGAAAATACCTCTGCAACCTGCAACCCACTTTCTCCAATTTACCCTTTGTGGACAATTCATTGTGCACTACCTGTGCACTTTGACACCTGCACTTACACACTTTGACTTTGCACCTGTTGACTTTGACCTTGACCTTGTTGACTTTGACCAGTTGACTTTGACCAATTGACTTTGATTGCGGTTGACTTTGACCAACATGACGTTTATGGGCTCAACAGTTGCCCACCACCTTCTGTGCTCTCCGTCGCGGAGAGCTACAGCCAAAACTCGGAACATAGATGACACCTGACCCTGGAGCTGCAAAACTTCAAAAGGACACCTTTGAGCAGCCACCAAGTCCACTAGGAGCAGCAGAGAACAAGCACCACAGAAGAACCAAAAATTGGATTTTGCCATGGAGAAGCAAAGGGTTGCAATGGGAGGGTAGAAAGGAGGGGGAGGGGAGGGCTGAGGGTCGAGAATGGAAGGGATTGGGAGGGTTAAGGATGGGGCTGGGAAAATTGGTAAAGGGAGGGCATGGGTGATGTGGATGGGGCCTGGAGGCGGTTAAAATGATCAAACAGTAGAGCTACAGAGGTTGCATGTGGGATATTATGCAACATAAGGTAAGACAAGGTGAGAATAGACCATGTTTACAATATGGGGAAATAAAAACATGTCATAAAGTTGCGCAAAACATGTGGGTTTTGACCAAAACTCAGAGAGAATGTAGGAATTTGGAAAATTAAAAGCAAAAACTGAGTTCAGAGGTGCCAAAAAACATGAAAATGACTCCTTTTTTGTAAAAAACGGCCAACCGAGGCACGATCTAGAGCCAAAAGCTTTGAGCCATAAAAATGAAAAAAAAAATATTATTATATATATATCAAAATATAATAAGAAAACAAAAAATAAAATAAAAAGACCTTTTTTTTTTGAAAACGCCTGTGCTAATAATAAAATAAAAATAAAATCAAAAGTAAAATAAAAATAAAAATAATAAAAAAAATCTAAAATAAATTAAAAACAAAATAAAATAAAATAAAATAAAAGAATAAAATAAAATAATAATAATAAAAAAGAAATCGGACAAAACAGGGGGGGGGGGGAGTGCGGGGGGGGGGGGGGTTTTGGTCGATGGTGGTCGGTGGGGAGGGGGGGGGTTTGGTCAGTGGTGGTCGGTGGGGGGGGGTGGTTGGTGGGGGGTTTTTTTTTTTTCTTTTTTTAGTAAAAACAACGCCTTGGGGGGCTTTTTTTTCTTTTTTTGGAAAAATAACCCAAAAATAGAAATAAATGAAGGAAAAATCCAAAAAAATGGCCAAAAAATTCTGAAAAATTTTTCATGAAATTTTCTACAGTGTTAGCCTAAAAATCCTTCATCAAACCACAGAGAGCCTCCATTTATTCCTCCTATTTGGCAAGAAAATGACATCGGAAAGGGATAAAAAATGCCAGAAAAATGCTAAAAATGTTAGAAAAATTTCCAAAAATACCCAAAAGTTTTACTTTTGCAGAGGTCATGAAATGCCTTCTAGGTTTTCTAAAAACACCAGTAACAAGGAAGAAATTGATAAAGAAAACTACAAAAACTGAGCAAAATGTGATGAGAAAGCTATGTACAACCTGGACAGATTTTGCAGTTCCAAGTGATCCATACTTCTTCAAGTGTGTTGATGATAGGCCTTGAGCCTTGATATGTTGACCAATGGCAAGGCCTCTCCTTTCAGCGTCTCTAACTCCACAGCACCCCAATTTAGCATTGTTTTGACTCTATAAGGTCCTTCCCAATGTGGAAGCCATTTTCCTCTCAGTTGTGTATGAAGATGAGGTCTATGGAGAAGAACTAACATGCCTACTTCAATGTTGTTGCTCCACAGATGTCGATCATGTGTCTCCTTCCTCTTCATCTGAGTTTCTATCAATTGTTTTGTTGCTAGTAGATGAATATCCTCCACTTTATGTATTGCTCCGAGCCTCTGAGAGACATCACAATCCTTCTTGCCTTGCATGAATGCTATCTTAGGTGATCCATGTAAAAATTCAAAGGGCTCAATGGGCAATATGCCATAAACCAGTTGAAATGGATATCATGTGGCCTCTTTGTAGGCTAACCTGTATGCCCATAGGGTACCTTGATAAGCAATGCCCCAGGAAGTGGGCTGTAACATACACTCCTTTCTTAACATTGAGATTAAAACCTTATTTGTCGACTCAGCCTGTCCATTGGCTCTTGGATAGTAAGCACAAGAGGTCCTATGTAGAATTCTATACCTGTTGAAATTTTCCTGCAGGACCTTATTGACAAAATGTGTACCTTGATCTGTACAAATTTCAAGTGGGCATCCAAACCTGCAAATGATGCTACTATAAATGAAATCAGCAACAGTTTGGGCAGTGCAATCGGGGGAGGCAATAGCTTCAGCCCACTTTGTCGCATAATCTGTAGCTATCAAGAGATATTTTTCTCTTTTTGGAATTGCGTGAGGGTAGATGGGCCCTACAAAATCTAGCCCCCACTTCTCAAATGGTTGCCAGGAAGTGGAAACAACCAAGGGGTTATGCCTCTGCTTTGTTGGCTTAGGTCCACACCTCTGGCAAATGTCACATGCCTTTCCCCATTCATCTACATCCTTAAATAGTGTAGGCCACCATAGACCAGCATCCAGTATCCTCTGACTCATAATATGCCCTGGAAGGTGCCCACCACCTATTCCTTCATGTGCAGAGTGAAGGACTTCCCTCACTTCTTCTTCTTCCAAACACTTCCTGAACCTGTCATACAATTTATCTTCAATGAAGGTATATGGTCTACTCTTGATTAGCAGTCTCTTCTTTTGCACAGCACTAGCCTTTTCTGGATACAACCCAGTTTTAATGAAATTTTTGATATCATAATACCAACCTTGAGCTTGTACAGCAAACAGATGAGCATCTGGAAAATCATCATTGATTCCACTAGTTTGATTCATCATATTGATTCTGGATAGGTGATCCGCCATAACATTTTCTTTACCTGGTTTATGGACTACAGAAAAATCAAACTCTTGGAACAACAATAACCACCTCCATATTCTACCAGTGGCTTGTGGTTTATTGAGTAGGTATTTTAGTGGTTGGTGATCTGTTATAATAATAAATTTTACTCCCAGTAAGTAATGACGGAATTTTTGGACAGCAAAGACCATTGCTAGGGCTTCCCTTTCTGTAGTACTGTAATTCCTTTCAGCCTTGGTCAAGATTCTACTGGCATATTGAATTGGTCTGTCCACTTAAAATTCTTCACTGGGTTGGGTCAAAACTACCCCCACTGCATAGGCACTGGCATCTACATGTATATGAAAGATTTTTGACCACTCATGTGTGACCAAAATAGGAGCAGACACTAACCTGGACCGTAATGTTTGGTATGCTTTTTCCTCCTCTTCTTCCCATTTAAAAGGTACTTCCTTACCTGTAAGTCTAGCCGGAGGTCTGGCTATCTCAACATACATTTTTATAAACCTTCTATGGTATCCAGTATGCCCCAAGAAACTCTGAATCTCTTTAGGGGATTTAGGTTTAGGCAACTTTAATATAGAAATGATTTTGTAAGGATCTGGGGCCATACCTTTAGCCGACACCACATGTCCTAAGAGAGTTCCTTCTGTCACAAGGAAATGACATTTGTTTGGATTGAGCTTTAACTTACTCTCCCTGCATCTTTTGAAAACATTCTGCAGCTGCCTCAAGTGGTGGTCCAAACAATCTAGAGGAGTTTCTTTGTGAGATCCTGAAAACGAAGAGAAGTCATCCATGAAGATTCTAAGTGATTCCAGCAATAGGGGGCCAAAAATGAGATTGATCGTTATGTTAAAGGTGGTTGGAGCATTTCTGAGCCCAAATGGCATTTTTACATACACATATGTTCTCCAAGGTGTGATAAAAGCAGTCTTCTCACGATCCTCTGGATGTATTGATATTTGGTTATAGCCACTGAATCCATCCATAAAGCTATATAATGCATGCCCAGCCACTTCTTCAATGACCTGTTCTACAAAAGGCATTGGGAAACCATCTGGAATGGTCACCTTGTTGAGTGCTCTAAAGTCAACACAAATTCTGATTTTATTAGTATTCTTCTTTGGTACTATTACCATAGGTGAGAGCCACTCCGAGTGTTCTACAGGAATGATGATTCCTGCATCCTCCATCTTCTGGATTTCCACATAGACAGCTTCAGCATATTTTGGATTAAGTCTATAACTCTTTCCTCTTATGGGTTTGGCTCCATCAACCAGAGGGATTCTATGCTCTCCATAAGTTGCAGGCACTCCTTCTAAGTCTTTATAATGCCAGGCAAAAACATCTACATACTGGGTCAAGAGTGATTTTACCTTTTCAAGGAGCCCTGGGTGGCTCCACAACCAAGTGGCCACCAAAACTGGCCGATTATTGTCTTGAGAGCCTAATTGTATTTCTTGGACAGGATTTCTCTCTACCATATTATCTTCGTGTGCATCTGCTTCCTTTTCTTCTTCTACTAGCTTTTCGTGCATTGCTGCATAAGCAGGTGTATTTTGGACTTCAAAGTGTTCCTCCTTGTCCTGCATCCATCCTGCAGGGATTTCTTGAATTGGGAAAGAACATTCTTCACTAGAATTTTTTACCTTGCCTTTAGCTTTAGTAACCTCTTTATCTGTGGTTGTCATATCCTCCTCCAAGTTGTATTTGAGGGGTGTCTTCCTGCCCCTTCTGTGGTCTATGATGGGCTCTCCCAATCCATCAACCTGGACTTTTTCCTTATCTTCATCATAACTTTCAGTCGTGCAAGAATTATTAAGAAAAATTCCAAAACAAGAGGAAGAGTTGCCTGCTTGGAGCCAATTTAGAATATCCTTTTCTTCCTCAAAATCTATTTGGGGTTGATCCTCCGATTCTGTTTCCATGCAAATGCCAACTATTTGCATCATGCTAGTGTTTCCTTGATTATCTGGGCCTTCTTCTAAATGAATCTGTGTCAGCTCCTACCCTTTCTTTTGTACCCACATAGTGTCCTTGCCCCAATCATGAATGACACTTGCATGCCTAAGCCATGGTCGTCCAATTAAGAGAGGAAATCCTCCTTCAACCTGGGGCAATCTTAAAACCACAAAATCACAGAATGAATAGATTACCTTGTACTTCAAGTGGAACTTTTGAGATCACTCCCAAGGGCCTTACTTTGCTCTGATCTGCCAAAGTAACAGTGAAATTGGCAGGCCTTGAAGGGTGGAGTCCAATCTTTTCCATTGTATGTTCAGGTATCAAGTTAATGCCAGAACCACCATCCACAATAACTCCTTGAAATTCATGACCCTTGATAGATACTGTAAGCCGAGGACTTTTATAATCTGTAAGGGGTGCTTCCCCTACAATTTTTCCTTTATGTGAAACAGCCATCTTTGCCACCAAACTTGTAGTGGAGGCTTCATCAATTATCTGCAATAACTCTTACCTAAATTTCCCATCCATCTTTATTAAATAAAAAATACTAACCTCCTTTTTCATGGACTTGAGTAGTTTTGAAGCCTCTGATTCCTTGAGAGCATGGGCTCCAGTTGACTTATCAAACTCCTCATGAGCCCTATTGAAGGCATGCCCAATGGCATCACTGGTGCATATCAGATCTCATTTTTGACTTGAATCTGCACCTGTGTTGACTTTATCTTCAGATGTTTCTCTATTTTGATTCCCTTCCTTAATCTTTGATTCTTGTCCTATGTCTGTTTGAGCTTTCCCCTTGCTTCTTGTCTGCACAGTCAAAGATTCTATTTCTTCTAATTGCACCACCCTGGTAGATGGTGATGGCTCATTGACTAGATCACACACTTCTTCTTTGTGCACAGAAATCATTTGGATATGGGGCCCTGATGAAGAAGCTTGATTCTTAGGGCAACAACTCGTATAATGGTCTCTGGCCTCAGGGCAGTTCGTGCAAGGAGGGGCATTCTCTGGTAGGGTGCACCTACTTTGATAGTGCCCGCATTCTCCAAATCTAAAACAGATGATTAGCCTCCTAGGTCCATTTCCTAAATTATTCCTCTGTCTAGGATTATAGTTGTTACCTTGGTTCGGTGCAGCAGCCATCACATTTGTGGTTGTTGGGGGTCCTCCTTGTGTCCAATATGTTGTTGCAGGCATTCCCCTTGATTGGCATTCATGGGCCTCATGGCCAACTTTCCTGCATAATTGGCAAGTTACACTTAACAGAGGACACTCACTTACTATATGTCCTTGTTTGCTGCACATGGAACACCAAAGTCCACTCTTGATGCCACCTCCCTTGAGCTCCTGCAACTCCTGTCGAAGCTGAGCCAATTCCTCTGCTTGGGCCTCCTCTTCCTTTTGGAGCTTGAGTGCTTCAATCTCCCTTCTCAACTGAGCCACAGCAGACTCCTCCTCTTTGTAGGGCTTATTTCTTTTCAAGCCCTCCAGCTCCCTCCTTAGCTGGATGACCGGATCCTCCATTTCTGTAGCATATGTTGGTTGGGAAGAAGTTGCTCCATACTGGTACCTTATCTGCTCCAAGCGGGTGGCTGTGTTGATGAACTCCTCTATGGAGGCAGTAGGTAACACTAACTCCTTTATTCCTTTGAAAGAAGGAAACTTTATATTTAATCTAGAGAGTAAAGTTTCCAAGTCTACCTGACCCGCCATGCTCTTGACTGATGATGTTGAAGATAGTGGGTTGGCGGACCTTCTAGCAACCTTCCTTCTTGTCTACTTGCAGGTGACCCTCAATACTTGGGACCGGGTTGCGGTCATGAGCAGCTCATAGCCCACTGAATATGAAACACTTGATAAGAATATTTTACCTTTTGTTTGATGAAGTAGCACTGTGGTTCTATCGACACTTGATCTCTTCTATGCTTTGCACTTGGATTCTCCTAAGCTCAAATCTCCTTGGATGTCCCACCGTGCGTGCCAAATTTTGTTAGTGGATTCTTAGACAAGAAGGAGTTTGAGGGTTTGTAGGAGAAAAGGGAAGAAACAAGAAGAGAACATACACCTGGAAGCTTCTGCCGATTGATTACAGTAAGACAATTACAATGTTTGAAGTACAAGACAAGCCAATACCTCTGTGCACAATCCCACAGAGTGCCCAATTACAAAATACCCAATATCCCAAAGTCTTCATGCCGCCGGCCTCCTCTGCACCAGACCTCCACCTGCTTCAAGCTTATCGTTGTGCACACCTTGCACCAAGCTTCCACAAGGGGGGATGAGTGAATACCTTCTGTCGGCACGCGCACACTTCAGTGAGACCTTGAGATCCTTGGGGGAGTATAGCTTAGCACTCTCTGCACAAATCCTTAGTCACTCTCCATGCACCTTACACTTCCACTTCTCTGCGTCGCACACTCGTGACTCTTGCACTTCTCTCTCTTGCTGCCTTAGACTATGGTCTCTTGCTTACTCTAAGATTGGTCCAAGAATGATCCTTGCCTTGATTTGAGTGTGTCGATCACGTACGCTCCTAACTGCCATGGTATCTTGGTGCTCACCTTGATGTCCCAAGATTGTCTTCACAAGTGGCAGCCAACGACTCACTGTTTTGTCCTATAGTGACTTTAGTCTAAAACCAAAAATTTTAATGGGGGGGCCATACTTTCACCTGTGCGTACGCTGCCGCTTCACATCCCTTCACATTTCCTTTTAAGTCTTCACTTTTGCACATAAGGGAGGGTTCACCTAAACCTTCCAAAACACTTTAAAACACACTTTAAACCTTAGGGAAATTAGAGAAAATACCTCTGCAACCTGCAACCCACTTTCTCCAATTTACCCTTTGTGGACAATTCATTGTGCACTACCTGTGCACTTTGACACCTGCACTTACACACTTTGACTTTGCACCTGTTGACTTTGACCTTGACCTTGTTGACTTTGACTCGTTGACTTTGACCAATTGACTTTGACCAATTGACTTTGATTGCAGTTGACTTTGACCAACATGACGTTTATGGGCTCAACATGTACCTAGCATGAGATCACTTTTGTACTCCTTTAATCATCTTTGCTACCTACCCAATCAGCATATCTATAACCTTTGACACTTATATCATCATCATAAGAGTAAATAGACCTTTGTAGATGGTGTCATTAATGTATCTAAGCACTTTTCTTGCTTCCATAAGATGATCATGAGTCGATGCATGTAGAAATTGAGAGAGTACACCTACTACATATGCAAGATCACATCTAGTGAATGTAGCATAAATTAATGAACCAATTATGCTTCTATATGGTGTAATATCTTTTATGTCCTCTCCTTGACCTAGAATCAACTTTTTATTGGGATCCATGGCTGAGAAAGTGGCTTATGACCACTCATACCAAACCGATATAGCACATCCAACAAGTATTGCCTTTGAATAAAAAAGATGTCATTGTGTGCATATATTACCTCTATTCTCAAGAAGTAATTTAGTGTTCCAAGATTATATATCTTGAACTCTTTCCAACCTTTGATTTTATATGTCTAATACCTACAATATCACTTCCTATGATCATCAAATCATCCTCATAGATGCATATGTATACCATCTTATCTCTTCCTTACATGAAAACTTTTGTTGTATCCATAACTTGATAAATAATCCACCCTTGGGGCTTGCTTTAGATCATATAATGCTTTACTTAGCTTACAAACATGATTTGGGTACCTTGTATTAGCAAATACTTAGGTTGGCTCATGTAGACTACTTCTTCAAGTTCCACATTGAGGACGGCCTTCTTCACATCCAACTGATGTAAGCTCCATTTATTTGATATGGCCATTGCAATAAAAGTTCTAATTGTTGGCATCTTGTCTACGGTGCTGAAAGTTTCATCATAATCTATCCCATAGCTTTAGGAGAACCCTTTTACCACCAACCTTGCTTTGTACCTAGCAATAGAACCATCTGAATTTCTTTTAATTTTCTAAACCCACTTATTATCTATCACCTTCATGCCTTCTTAACCGGGTACCAAGTATGGTTCTCACCAAGTGCCTTGAGCTCTTCCTTCATTGCCTCTTGTCATTCCTTGCAAACCTTAGATTCTTCATAACTATTTAGTTCTTTGTCCTTGATTATCTGAGTCATGTATGCATAATGCTTTGTAATGAAATTTTCATGTGTTAACCTTTGAACTAGATATCTTACTCTTGAGGACCTTCTTTCACTTCCTTTAGGTGTGACCGCCATCTTCTTTCTTTGTTTTGTGACTCCTAGAATGCTTTGGAATGAAACTATCATATGTTAACCTTTGAACTAGATATCTTACTCTTGTAGAACGTATCTTACTTCCTTTAGGTGTGGTTGCCATCTTCTTTCTTTGTTTTGTGACTCTCGGGGTTTGAATTTCTTCTATCTTCATCTTCCAATATGCTCTCATCCACATAGCTTCCTTCTTTAATTCCAATCTTCCCTTTGCCTTTGACTCTGCTTTCTTTAGAGCTGGTATCTCTTTCCCTAAGACTTCCACTCCATGGTGAGGGTGTCCTTGTGTTGGATGAGTTACTTGAACCACTTAAATCCATGCATTCTTGAATTCTATCATCATTCTTCTTATCGGACTCACCTTTTTCTTCAACTTGCAATGGACTTGTGCATGCATACCAAGGCATCAACTCATTAAAGAAAACATCAATACTTACCTTCAACTCCTTGGTGATGGGATTATAGAATTTATACCCCTTTTGTTCCATACAATATCCTAAAAAAATATGCCTTTCAGATTTGGCATCTAACTTTGACCTCAACTCTTGAGGTACATGTACATAGCATATACAACCAAAGATTCTAAGATGTGAAATGCAAGGTTTTCTTCCACTCCATGCTTCCTCAAGGGTTAAATGATGTATACCTGATGTAGGACAACTATTCATGGTTTATCTGGTTGTATATGTAACCTCTTTCAAATAACAATACAGCATATTCATTTCATTAAGCATACACCTTACTACCTCTCCCATGTGTTTGTTCTTTCTTTCTGCTACCCGATTTTGTTGTGGGGTATACCTGCATGTAAATTTCCTTTTGATGCCATTGTCTTGCAAAAATTCAGAAAATTCATGGGAGAAGTACTCTCCCCCTCCATCCAATCTCAAAGTTTTGATAAAATTTCCAAAACTTGTTCTCCACCTATGCCTTGAATTGTTTGAAGTATTGGAACACATCTAATTTGTTCCTAATGCAATACAACCATTATTTTCTTGAAAAGCCACAATGAATATTACAAAATATCTATTTTGAACAAGGTATGCTCCTCTTGTTGGACCCCAAACATTCGTGTTAATGAGGTATAAAGCATTTGCAGTCACATTGGTACTCTTCTTGAAGGGTAGCCTTGATTGTTTTCCTTGTTGGCAAGCTACACAAATTTCATGTAACATTTTAGATGTAAAATTTGGTAGGCCTCTTATCAAGATCCTCCTTTGCATGTCCTTGAGATTTTGTAGGTTGATGTGACCTATTCCTTTATTCGTAGGATCTCAAAGTTTAGATAAGCTATCCATACTCCTTCTCCACCTGTGCATTGAATGCTTGAAGTAGTGGAACAAATCTCATTCGTTCCCCCTGCAATAGAGCCATACTTTTCTTGAAAAGTCATCAATGAAGGTTAGAAAATACCTATTTCTAGCAAGGGATGCTCCTCTTGTTGGACCCCAAATATCCATGTGAATGAGGTCTAAAAGATTTGCACTCACATAGGTACTCTTCTTGAAGGGCAGCCTTGATTATTTTCCTTGTAGGCAAGCTACACAAAATTCATGCAACATTTTAGACGTAAAATTTGGTAGGCCTCTTACCAAGCTTCTTCTTTACATGTCCTTGAGCGCTTATAGGTTGATGTGACCTAGTCATTTATGCCATAGGTCCAACTCGGCTCTCCTCTTGTCTCCATATGTGACATATATTGATTGATGTGGCTAATTTATGTCCATTGTGAACATTCTCCCTTGCTTCTTTCCTTTTGCTATGAGCTTGAAACTTGCCCTTGGATCATCAACAAAACATCCTCTTGCATTGAAGCTAACTTGCTAGCCTTTTTCTACCATTTGGCCTACCAAAATTAAGTTTTGGTAATAGTAGGGACATGTAATACCTCTAATAAGCAATTTTCCCTTCGATTTGTTGATATATTTAGGCAGTGATGTGTGTGAACACTCTAGGACCACCGGGTCACCTTTTTCCCTCTTTAGGAGGTTCTTTTCCCCAGCTTGTATATACAGCTATTGCCCTAATGGGCTACTTACCTTTGTACATTCTCTAGTAATAAATTCAGTATTGTGTGTTGTGCTCCAAGCTTCTCCGTCTTGCTTGTGTTGTTCACGTGCTTCCGTAGACATCTATCTCCAACAATTGGTATCAGAGTAGGTCGTTGCTTCATCTAGGGTGCCTTCGACACTCCTCCGTTTGCAATCTCAGAATCGCACGAATTTTGGTGAGCATACCTAGTATGTTTTTGAGATCAAAACAGCTTCTCTTTGTAGTGCCAAAATTGCAATCTGAGCTCGTTTTGACCTCCGAACGCACTATCGTAGTGCTTGTGCAAGCTATTTTGTCTTTTTGTGTCAAAGGTATATACCAATTTCTGTTCGCTAGTATAAGTCTCGAAGTCTGCTACAAGTCGAGCAGAATTCGTCTAGGCAGTTATGTTCAACTTTTTGAGATATAGTCAATTTTTTGCATCAAGGTATTTTAGTCACCGATGGCATGGCTGAAAGTAGTGATGTATTCCATATGTTGGCTATTGAGGATAAGTTGGATGGTACCAACTACCCATTATGGGCTTATATGATGCGACATGTGTTGGTTGCAAAAGGACTGTGGAACATTGTGCAAGGTATCGAAAAATGTCCTGTCACACCTGCAATTGTTACAATAGTAGGTATTGAAGTTGATGCAGAAGGTGTCCAAGATGGTGATATTCTGCATATTCGTATTCATGTTTTAGTTTCTACTGCACCTACTGTAGAGCAGATTTGCTGGGATGGCAGAGATGCCCAGACACATGCATTGATAGCTTTGTCTGTCAAACATGCCATTATTCCTCACATTTCCTCTTGCAGAACAGCTAAGGATGCTTGGGATACACTTACCACATTGTACCAAGCTAGGAATGAGGCTCGTGTTGCTTACCTCCGAAAACAGTTGGAGAGTGAGCACACGAATGAAGGTGATTCCATGGACAGTTTCCTAACGAAGATCAAAGAGTTGAAGGAAGAATTGATTTTTGCTGATGAGGTTATACCAGATAGCTCACTTGTGCAAACCATTCTGAATGGTCTTTTTGATTCATATTAGCGTTTTGATTCTACTTTTCGGTTGATGATGAAAGGCAATCCAAATGCCTTATCATTTGAGGAGTTAGTCTTTGTTCTGTTGCAGCAAGATCAGTCCCGGCAGAACAGGTCCATTATGCGAGTTGCAGATCAAGCTTTCCTAGCTAGCTAGAGACGTAAAGGAAAATGGAGCTCTTCTACTAGTAAGCAGAAATCTGCAAATGCTGCACATTCGAAGAACCAAGATAAAGATGAGAAAAAATCAGAAAAGCAGAAATTGTTTTGCAACTACTGTAAAGGGAATAATCATATCATAAAGAACTGTCCAAAACTAGCTGCTAAAGAGGCAAAGAAGAAAGAGGCTAGAATGGTTGTTGTAGAGCCCTCTACACAAAAAACAGAGTATGCTAATCTTGTGCAGGAAGAAGAATGGGCGTTTACTATTGTCTGCAGTTTTGACCCATCTTCTCATGAGCAGTGCATGTTTGTAGTAGACTCAGATGTTTGGTATTTTGATAGTGGGGCGACCAAACATATTACCTCGCAGTGTAGTTTCTTCTCCTCACTCGAGCCTGCCCCTACAGGGAATACTGTTACATGTGCCAACAACTCCTCTTATCATGTTATGGGAGTTGGTAAGATCATTTTGACTATTGCTGATGGTAGTTCTTTCACTTTGTCATATGCTTTATTTGTGCCAGGGATCAAAAAGAACCTGTTATGTTTCTGCATTAGCCAAGATTGGCTTGGTTGTGAAATTTGTTGATGATAGGTGTATAGTTCATGATCTGTCAAATGGCGATGTGATTATTGCTTTTGGCATTTTATATCGTCGGTTGTATAAGCTCATAGACTATGAAAGATTTGTAAATGATTTGGCATGTGCAGTAAATGATTCTCAGGCTATGTCAGATGCAAAGCTTCGGCATGCATGCTTTGGTCATCTGAATTTTGCTAGTTTGCTATGCCTCCAGAAATCTGAAATGGTGTCCTCTTTGCCCAAACTTGAGGCACCTAGAAAACATGTTTGTGAAGGCTATATTTTGGGCAAAATGCAGCACTCGTCCTTTCCAAAAGATGGTTCAATTCGGGCTACTCAGAAATTGCAGCTTGTACATAGTGATGTCTATGGTCCTATGCAGACATCTTCTTTTGGAAATTATCTTTACTTCGTGACTTTCATTGATGATTTTTCCAGGCATGCATGGGTATATCCATTGAAGGCAAAGTCTGAAGTGTTCATGTGCTTCAAATAGTTTTTGGTTTTGGCTGAAAATCTGGATGAGCATGGGATAAGACACCAGTGTACAGTGCCGTATACACCTCAACAGAATGGAGTTGCTGAATGAAAGAACAGGTCACTCATGGAGATGGCGAGGTGTATGGTCAAGAGTCAGGCTTTACCACATAGTTTCTAGCTTGAGGTTGTCATGTGTGCAGCATATGTACTGAATAGGTGTCCCACTAAAGCATTGTGTTCTATCACTCCATATGAGGCTTGGCATGATTGCAAGCCATCTGTTTCTCATCTGCGTGTTTTTGGTTGTTTGGCATATGCATTAGTGCCTTAACAACATCGCAGAAAATTGGATGATAAAGTAGTAAAATGTATTTTTATTGGGTATAGTTCTGAAAGTAAAGACTATCGTCTCTATCATCCACAGACTAAATGCATTCTGGTTAGCCGTGATGTTGTTTTTGTGGGAGATGCTATTCAGCCATTCCTTTCATGTACCAAGGAGACATATGTTAGCTCCAAAGACATGTATGATACTTTGCTGCCTCTTTTTACAGGTGGACAGTCTAGTGCTAGTCCTAATGAGACAACTTCTCAGCCTTTATAGGTTTCATGTGATGATGCAAATCATTCCATTTCTGATGCAGATTTATTGATGCACTTATTGATGAGAGAGCTGATATTGAGCAGGCAAGAACTATGCCAAAATAGCTGGTGCAGACTTTGCATGCCAACAAATTAGATGCACCTCTGTCATGTCGTACTCGTTCAGGCTCTCATAGTGCCTCTTTTGTGTCAGACTTCTATGCTATGGCTACATCTAGTCTCTGTGATTAGACTGAGCCTGTTTCGTTTGATGAAGCACGAAATTCATAAAATTGGATGGCTGCTATGCAATCTGAATATGATGCAATAATAAAGAATGGTACTTGTTCTTTATGTGACTTGGCTCCTGCCAAGAAGGCCATTGGCACTAAGTGGGTATACAAGCTAAAGCATAACCTGATGGTATAGTTGACAGGTATAAGGCTAGGCTTGTTGCAAAGGGTTATGCACAGGAAAGAGGCATTGATTTTGATGAGACCTTTGCACCTACATGCCATATGACTACTGTTCAGAGCATCTGTGCACTTGCAGCCCATCATGGTTGGAATGTACATTAGTTGGGCATTAAAACTGCATTTTTGAATGGTGACTTGCATGAAGAAGTGTATGTTTTTCAGCCATGTGGCTTTGTGCGGAAAGGGCATGAGAACCAAGTGTGCAGGTTAAAGAAGGTGTTATATGGTTTAAAGCAAGCACCACCTGCTTGGTATGAAAAGGTACATGCCTATCTGATTGCACATGGTTTTGAGAATAGTCCAACTAAAAGCACCTTATATGTTAAGTGTGCTAAGGATGTACTTCTGATCATTGTGGTTTATGTTGATGACATGCTGCTCACTGGTCCTCATGAGAGGCATATTGCTGATTTTAACGCTAGTTTGCATGCCTCATTTGAGATGTCTGATTTGGGGCATTTGCATCATTATCTGGGCATTCAGTTTATGCACATTGATGGTGGAATGGCTTTGTGTCAAACGAATTATATTGACACATTATTGCAATGTTTTGGCCTTGAAGACTGTAAGCCTATTGCCACTCTTATGGAGACAAGTTTATGATTGAGTCTTCATGATGCTGGAGATGCATTTGATGTTGTTCTCTATCAGCAGGTTGTTGGATGCTTGATTTACTTATGCATTACCCGGCGAGATATTCAGTTTGTTGTCTCACAGATGAGCAGGTTTATGCATTGCCCAGGTGTCAAGCATTGGCAGGCGGTAAAGCACATCTTTTGCTACTTTAGTGGTACTTGGCTACTTGGGTTGTTTTATGCCAAGGGGGGATCACTACCGCCAAATTTGCACATGCTTTTTCTGACTCAGACTGGGCTCGTTGCTATGACACTCGTGTGCCCACTAGTGGCTTTTGCTTCATGCTTGGTAGCTCATGTATATCTTGGTTGAGGAAGAAGCAGCCTACTATGGCCACTTCCAGTTGTGAGGCTGAGTATAGGGCAGCTTTCACAGCGACTGTTGAGTGTGTGTGGCTCAGATGCCTTATGGCTGATTTGGGTGTTGGACAGTCTTCTGCCACCACCATCTTCACTGACAGTCGGAGTGCATTTTTAGTTGCGAGGAACCCGGTGTTGCATGATCGCACTAAGCACATTGAGGTGCATTATCATTATGTCAGGGAGATATGTGCCCACGCAAGAGAACATTGCAGACCTTTTCACAAAGGCTTTGCCTAGGGAGAAATTTGAAGCTTTCCGCAAAGCTTTGGGCTTACTTCCTTTTGTGGATTGATTTCCACATAGCTTGGCACTTCCTTATACATGAGTGCCAGCTACTTTTTCACCGCATCACTCCCAGGGGGATTTGTTGATATATTTAGGTAGTGATGTGTGTGAACACTCTAGGACCGTTGAGGCACTTTTTTCCCTCTTTAGGAAGTTCTTTTCCCCCGGCTTGTATATACGCCTATTGCCCTAATGGGCTACTTATCTTTGTACATTCTCTAGTAATACATTCACTATTGTGTGTTGTGCTCCAAGCTTCTTCTTCTTCCTTGTGTTGTTCGCATGCTTCCGCAGACATCTATCTCCAACATGATTTCCTTCCAAACTAATATCTCCCACATGCGGAATGGTATGCTCTAAGCTATCACCTATTTCCACATATCCTTGATGCTTTGGCACCTCCAAATTACTAAAAATATCCTTTCGACATGACATATGATTACTACATCCACTGTCTACATACCATACATCTTCACTAGCTTCAGTTGTATCTTCACCATATGTCATGGCAAGTAAATAATCATTCCCTTGGCTGGATGATGTGTTTGCATAGTTATCTTTCCCTCTATAATTATTGGGTTGCTTTGATTCCCTGGTCTTTGAGCTCTATGATAACATTCATTTGCAAAATGGTCTTGCTTACCACATACAAAGCGTCCATTTGAAGTGGGTTATCCTCTTCCACTAAATCTTCCACCTCTTCCTCTATTTGTTGCTCTTACATCTCTTTGACCTGCATTTTCTTGTTCTCCTTGACCTCCTCGGTTGGTTTGATATCTTCCTCTTCCTCTTGTAGCACCTTTCTTTTGCATACAACAATTGCCCTTGGATATCCTTGGCATTATGATCACCAAGGTTAATCTCCTCTGTCACCATGAGAGTGATTAGTTTATGGAAATCAAGAAGAGATTCACTAACATACATTGAAGTTGTGAAGGCCCTCCATTTTTCATCATCCCTAAGTCCGTTTAGGGTGTGGCCTACAAGATAGTCATCATCTACGGCACTACCGATTGACACTAGTGCATCCGCAATCTATTTAACCTTTAATATGTAATCATTAACACCTTGAGAGGGGCCTTTCTTGATGTTATTTTGCTCATTCTTGAGTAGAATTTTCCTAGCTTTATGGAGGTGGAGTGTAATCTCCCCAAGCACTCCCACACCTTCTTTTGGTGTATCCAAAGTTTGAATATGTCCTATCGTGGAGTTCCTAATATGCTGAGATTAGATAAAATGGAATCTTTTTTCCCTTTCATCCCACTCTCTTACTTCTTTTCTCTGGTCCTTGGTTGGATTTAATTCATCTATATAGGGTTTTGGTTCTCCACCACTCACAAGTCCGCACAAACCTTTCCCCATTAAAAAATTTCTTATTCTAAATTTCCATGGTTGGAAGTTTCCCTTTTCGTGCTTCTCAATTTGAGCATTGAGATCAAGCATGGTCCCTTGTAGCTCTTTGGAACTTCAAGTTCGGGAGCATGCCCCAAACTTCATCTTCCACATCATCCACAATCAAAGAAGGATGATTTCCATTAGTTGGAGGCATCGAATCATGTCTATAATCAAAAGGTTTTTATTAGAGAATAAATAGGTCACTTGTTGATGTGATTGAACCTCACTTTTTGACATGCATATGCTTTTGATTGGTTTAAGAGGTTAGCATGTAATTTTTAAAAATTCTAATGAGTTGTAATGTGACTTATAATCATGGACATACATGCCCAAGCTTCCCTAAGCACATGATGTTCTCTGCATATTTTGTATAGATTTCACTTTTACATACTCTATGTATCTAGATGATTATTGTAGATCCCCTGATATTGTAACTGTCATTTCTGCTTCATTACTAATCTATTTCTAATTAATTTTGTCTTGTTAGAAATCTTATAAGTTTTAATTTGTGTGGTATAAGTCGTGGGGTCAATAGTTGCACAAGTTTGGAGAAATTACCAAAATAGTGTCTATGTAGGTAGCTAATACTCTATGAGGAGATCAAGTTATTTGTTTTGTTGCCGTTGCGTGAGCAATCATCTAGTGTCCAAATTGAGTTATTTTACTTTCATTGGAAATCTCTTTAAGTCTAGTTTTAGGTTGCATATTTTTATTTTTATTCTCTACATGTACTGAGAGAAATTCAGAAAACACAGAGGCTACGTCTAAACAAATTCAAGATCCTAGAGGGGGTTCATTTTCTTTCATTGTGCACATAGGAATCTTTATCCTCCAACAGTGGTATCAGAGCTATAAGTGGAGTATGAAAGAGAGAATAAGAATTTGCTAAAGTGAATTAAAGATCTCATCAAAGTTTGAAGGAAAGAAGCAAAGATCATACATGTCAACAACAAGGGAAAGCAAACAAGTCCTTTCATCAGTTATGAGGAAGTAGGTGATTCTCACCACTCTATTCTTTTCGCATAACTTAGATAAAAAAAGTATGATCAAGATGAAAAACACTACCATTGGATGTGTCTTGTTGAGAGCTTCAAAAGGAACTTGCTATCAACCATATTCAGATGTCAAAGCTAGGAGATATCACTTGATTTGTGCCTAATGTTGCACCTAGTGTCATGATACACACGAGTAAATAGGCGGTGTTGTGCGAGGTGGATATTCATTCTTGCATGGATTACTTGTTCTGTTCCCACATCTACCATCACTATAGCACATGTTCCCATGCACTCGACTGGGTCATACTCTCGATTTCATAATTTAATGTGTGGATCAAACTACC
Organism: Ceratopteris richardii; assembly: GCA_020310875.1. Taxonomy (NCBI): domain Eukaryota; kingdom Viridiplantae; phylum Streptophyta; class Polypodiopsida; order Polypodiales; family Pteridaceae; genus Ceratopteris; species Ceratopteris richardii. Next base: position 89,436,842 of record CM035420.1, read on the forward strand.
ACTATGTGCAGTTGTTGGACATGTGAGGACTATCTAGTCTCACTTGTCACTAATGCATAGGACTTTGTGAGCTCGACACACATGTTGTTGGGGCTATTTCCAAGGATGAGGCCCTAACTCAAGCTGCCTACATGATCATTAGAGTGTCATTGTGAAGATAGTGAACATGAAGAAGAAAAATTCAATATATTGGCAAGCCGCCAATCACTTGCAATTGTTGCTTCATACACTTAGTGTGTGTGTGTGTAACAAGTTTTTCAGGGTTCGGATTTGAAGAGGAGAAGTTAGGTTTAGGAGTTAATAAAATAGTTTTGCAGTAGGCTAGGAGACCCAACATCATAAAATAACAAAAAATTTTGCATTTCCCTCAAGTCACTAGTCTTGATCAATTACAAATTCCAAATTACCACATCAAAATTCATTTGTTAGATAACACGTATCATGGAGAGCTCTCTTTGCAACTGGTATGATCCCAACAAGTGTCACCAAGAATTCTACCTACAACACGTTTGCATCTAGAAATTAAGGGAGAAACCCCTTAATGTGAGCTCCTCACACTAGAGATATCATTTCAGTGCATGATCACACATGAGGAGAAATGACACAATCTGAGTAATGTGAGGTTCCCTTTCTATAAAAACAAAGGAGTTTTTAAGACACACATACATAGGGAAGGAGAGGAGATCACATGGAACTCAATAATAACTTTGAAACTTAATTTGAGTAATTTGAAATTTCCCTTCTATATAAACAAAAGAATTTTTAAGATGCATATACATACGGAAGGAGAGAAGAGCACATGGAACTCAATAATAACTTTGAAACTTAATTTGAGT
>CM035420.1:89457677-89470177 GCA_020310875.1 Ceratopteris richardii
GATGAAATCCTCCAAAAGATGCAAGCTGAGGAAGACAACCTTACGAGAGTAGTAAAAGCTATTGTGTCTGCCCAATCTGATGTTACTCATTCAAAGATTGGTAATAGAAACTACCAGTTTCTACGATTTGATGGCCGAAAGGATGGGCCTTTAGTACTTTCTTGGTTGTCGCAGTTTGATGATTTTTATACCGATGGAATGTATGCTGAAAGTGAAAAAGTTAAATTTGCCACTAACTATTTAGTAGGTAAAGCTCAACTCTGGTGGAATGTCCTGCGACACAGTACGGAGCGTCCAACAACTTGGAAGGCTTTTCAAGAAAACGTGAAGGATTCATTACTTCCTCCTCAATACCATTTGCATGTTCGACGTGCATGGACGACCCTTACATGGAAGGAGGGTGATACGATTACTACCTACACAGAGCGGTTCTGGCAAAATTTACTACTTGTACGAATGCTTGAAGATGTATCAGAGGATATCTTGCAGCAGAAATACGAAGATGGTTTGGAAGTGGGTATCCAAGCTAAGCTTCACACCCTACGACCTACAACCCTCAACGAGGCTATATCTTTTGCTTATGATGCAGAAAAAGAATTCCAGTCCATAACTAAGTCACTCCGTCTACAACAACCACGTCCACGACCATTTCCTGTTAAACCTTCATTTCCTATGAAGCGTAATTTTAATGTCCCATCTTACCCTAGTTTTCCTCGACCTCTACAATCCAATTACTCAACTTCACCCGTTGCTTCATCTCTCCAACCAACCAAACCACCTACCCTTCAAACTTCAGCAGTGAATGCCCAACAGAAGCGACCACGAATCACTCGCTGGAATTGTGGTAAACCTGGACATACAAAAATAAGGTGCAGATTGCAACCTCTTCATATGAAACAGGCTACAACTCGATTGCATAACATGGAGGTCTATAATGAAGAAATTCCTCCTGTTTGGATAGAGGAATCACTGGAGAAGGACTTAAGTACCTTGGGTAACGATATCTCTCTAGACTCTCTTCTTTGCATGCAGGGTACAATAAATAACAAACTAGTTAAAATTCTACATGACGATGGTAGTTCACATGACTTCATTTCACATTTATTAGTACAAGAACTTAAATTACAAACGTTTCCTTCTTTGTATAAAGTGAAAGCTGCATTTCAAGGTAGTCGTTATAATGTAACACGAGAAGTGCAAGATGTTACGATTCGCATAGGCCCTTATGTTGATTCACGAACAATTTTAATTGCACCTTTGCAATCTTATGATGTTATACTAGGTATGCCTTTTCGTCACCATTATAACCCACGTATTGACTACCATACTCATACCTTTAAGTTTGTTTTCAAAGGTCAAATCATTACTTTGTCTGCACAGCATGATTTCCAGCCATTTCCATTGATTAGTCACACTCAACTAAAGCGTGCATTTAGGAAAGGATTCAACTCATGCATTGTTTTTGTCAATGTCATCAATGATTATACTCATACACTTTCAGATGCATATAAACCTTTCATGAGTACTTATAAGGATTGTTTTATGCCTGAATATCCCTTTGAACTACCACCATCTCGAGGATCCTTTGACCATAGCATAGACTTAGTCCCTGGTAGTTCTCCTCCTCATAAAGCACCTTATAGACATGGCCCACTACATCAAAAGGAAATAGAAAATCAAGTAAAAGACCTACTACAAAAAGGACTTATAAGGCCTAGTTCTTCCCCATTTGGAGCACCAGTTCTCTTAGTAGAGAAGAAGAATAAAACTTATCGAATGTGCATTGATTATAGAGCCCTTAACAAGATCACGATCAAGAATAGATATCCTATTCCTCGAATAGATGATCTCTTAGATAAGTTACGAGAAGCTCGTGTCTTTAGTAAAATTGATCTTAAATCGGGTTACCATCAGATTCGTATGACACAAAGTGATATTTTTAAGACTGCATTTAGAACTCAAAATGGCCATTATGAATTTATGGTAATGCCCTTTGGACTTACTAATGCCCCTGCTACATTTGCGCGAATGATGAACAATATTTTTCTTGATTACCAAGCTTTTGTTCTTGTATTCTTTGATGACATACTTGTTTACAGTAAGAATGATAGTGAACATGAAAAGCATCTTGAAATAGTTTTTCATTTGTTACGAGAGAACACACTTTATGCTAATCCTGAAAAGAGTTATTTCTTTCAACGTAAGCTAGAATATTTAGGACATATTATTTCAAGTGAAGGTGTGCATGTGGATCCGAAAAAGATTAGAGTTATCATAGAATGGCCTACACCACAATCAGTCCATGATGTTCGTTCTTTTCTTGGGTTGGCTAGTTTCTATAGGAAGTTTGTTCGAAATTTTTCTTATTTAGCATTGACTCTTACTTTGTTGTTGAAAAAGAAAATAAAATTTGCATGGGGATTTACCCAACACCAGTCCTTTGACAAACTTAAACATGCACTTTCACATGCACCTATTTTACAATTACCTGATTTCTCACAACCCTTTCATGTTGTTACTGATGCTAGTGGTTCAGGAATAGGTGTTGTTCTGATGCGAAATGACCATCCCATTGCATTTGAGAGTAGAAAGCTTAAACCCTCATAACAAAATTATAGTACGTATGATAAAGAATTGTTAGCAATTGTGCATGCTTTGCGAATTTGGAAACACTATCTTATGGGCTCTGAAGTATTAATCAAAACCGATCAACAGGCTATTAAGCATTTATTAAGTCAGCCCTTAATCTCTGATAGGCATCTTAAATGGGCATCATTCATTCAAAATTTCCAACCCATGATACAATATCAGCCAGGTAAAGCTAATGTCGTAGCTGATGCTCTTAGCCGTTTTCCTTCGAATTCCGTTGTTTTGAATAATATTTCTGCCATTCAAATTCATTATTTTCAAGACATGGTTTCCACTTATGCATCTGATTTGTATTTTTCACGTGCATGGCATGACTCCAATAATGGTGCCTCTTTTAAACATTATACATTTCATAATGGTTTTCTTTATTTTCAACATAGATTGTGCATAACCCAAACTTTTAAAGATTTTGTTATTAAAGAAATGCATGAACCATCTTACATGGGTCATAGAGGCATACAGAGCACTATTTCTGCTTGCAAAGATTTCTTCTTTTGGCCACACATGGAAAAAGACATTTCACATTATGTTTCTCAATGCATTGTATGTCAGCGTGTCAAACGTCATCATGGTAAACCATTTGGATTATTAATGCCACTTCCTATTCCAAATGAACCATGGGAACAAATCTCTATGGATTTTATCATAGGTCTTCCTATCACTTCATCACATAATGATATGATTTGGACAATAGTTGATAGGTTTAGTAAATATGCATATTTCATTCCATGTAGAAAAACTTTGACTGCACCTCAAGCTGCAAAATTATTCATTAAATGCATTTTTCCACATCATGGATTTCCTAAAGTAATGTTATCTGATCGTGATGTTAGGTTTTGTAATCATTTTGGGGTTGCCTTATTTCAACATTTTGGTTCTAAAATAGATTTTAGCTCTGCATTTCATCCTGAAAGTAATGGATAGAGTGAGGCTACAAATAGTACTATTCTTGATTTATTGCGTTGTTATTCATTAGATAATCCTAATTACTGGGATGACAAGTTGCCATTGCTTCAATTTGCTTACAATAACACTTCACACACCACTACTGGTCGTGCACCTTTTGAAATAGTTTTTGGTAAAAAGCTTCCCACTCCCATGTCCCTCACCCAAACCGACATTCCGATGGCTGATTCTATTGCTCAAGATCACGTTTCTACACTTCATGATGTTCACGAGCACATTAGAAAAAGTCAAGAGCGATATACACGTATTATCAATACTAAACGATTAGCCAAAGAATTCAAGGAACATGATTTTGTATGGTTGCGAATAATTAAAAGACTTCTCAAAAATATTTTGCAGCATCCTAAAATTAAACTTGCACCACGCTATTATGGACCGTTTCGCATTATAGAAAAAATTAATGATAATTCATTTTGATTAGATATTCCATCCCATTGGACTATACATAATTCTTTTCATATTAGCTTACTTAAAACCTTTAAAGGAACTTTACCACTTGCTCCACTTCTTGATGATCCTCCTTTAATTGAAGAACAATCTGAAATCTTAGTTCCTGAGAAAATCATTGATCATGATGTCACTACTACACGCACAGGTACTCAATATCATCGATATTTGGTTAAGTACAAAAATCACTCTATTGAAGAATGTCAATGGATACATAAAACACAATTAAAACCTCATTATGACCACTTAATTTCTGCATATCATACACAAACACATTAATGTAACAGCTCCATGAACATTTCCATGCATGTATTTTTACATGGCACATGCCTATTTTCTTTATTCAGTGATGAAACATGTGACTGGCCATCCATGTTTATTATTTTTTCAACTGAGGTCAGTTGCTTGTTCAACTGAGGGGCATGTTATACCTTATGGAATATGTTGAACAATGCATTGTTGGATTGAAATATGGAATAGCCAATGCATTGTTGGATTGAACTATCGAATAGCCAATGCATTGTTGGATTATAACATGGACTATCTTGGCCAATGCATTGTTGGATTGTAACAGTAACATGGAATATGTTGAACAATGTATTCTCATTATTAGAGTGTTAAATTATTTTATCAATTGAGGTCAGTTGCTTGTCAACTGAGAGGCATGTTGTATATTATTGAACAAGGCATTATTAAAATGTTAAATTATTAATGTATTAATGTGTTTTTTTTTTTGATGTTTTTGATATAGCAGCTCAAGGTTCGTGAGGAGCGTGCAAGGCGTGAAAGGGCGGACATCAATAATCCGAAATAATTATTATTTAGCTTGTAAATTAACCTGCGTAGAAGGTTCTATTGTTAGAAAAGTAATGGTTAGAATAATGGTCGTTGTAGACCGCAGTTTCTGTTATTAAAAGCAATGGCTTTCTGTAAAAGTTACCAACTTTTAGTTTCACGCCTGCTTTTCGAAGCCTCCCTCATGTAACCACTATTTTCGACGTAATCAAAAGTCCTATAAATACATGCACTCTGTGGACTGTCGAAACAGAGTGCATGGGGGGAGATTGCACCCAATCTGCATACTTTCTCGTCTCTTGTTGAGTTTATTCTTGGGTGTGTTTTCCTGCGTTCGTAACCTCTATTTGAGCGTGAGCAAGATCCTGACAACAGATAGATAGATAGATAGATAGATAGATAGATAGATAGATAGATAGATAGATAGATAGATAGATAGATAGATAGATAGATAGATAGATAGATAGATAGATAGATAGATAGATAGATAGATAGATAGATAGATAGATAGATGGATAGATAGATGGATAGATAGATAGATAGATAGACAAATAGATAGACAGATAGGTAGACAGATAGATAGACAAATAGATAGACAGATAGATAGACAGATAGATAGATAGATAGATAGATAGATAGATAGACAGATAGATAGACAGATAGATAGATAGATAGATAGAAAGATATGTTGGTGCAGACCAATCACCAATTGAAGGCTTGGAAGGTTAAAGAGTGAAGGAAGGATCAACTATTGAAGCTTGGAAGAAAGACATATTCAGAGGATAAGAGAAGTGTACACATATGTACATTAGAATAGTCATAGGTGACTTAGATCTTTGTTTGAGTAAGAATCTTGTACAAATTGTCTATAAATACTTTGAGAAAAGTCGGGGCATGTATGAGAGCATATGTAGAAACCAAGATTGAGGAAGTTAGGAGTCAAGAGATAGAGAAAAGTTAGTTGAGTTAGCTCTCATCACTCAGTTGTAATTTTCTGAGTTAATGAAGAAATATTGCGCCCGATCTTTTCGTGTCTGCTCCTTCTGTGTTTGATCAATTGTGAAATCCTTTTGAGGATATCTAAGTTGTTAATTAATGAGCCTGTGACCTGAATTTCAGAGTCTAATTGTAAACAGGCTAGGAGAATTGTGAGTAGGAACATTCATATGTGTTGAGTGTCTACAGTTCTCTGAAACAGGCGCAAATTTCGAGTTTAATCTTTTGGTCAGTGCTCACTCCATAGTTTAAAGTTTTGTGCAAGCAAGCACTTAATCTTTAAGTTGGAAGGTGATCTACTCGTAGCTAAAAGCATTTGGCAAAACGGGTTAGATATTGTGAGAACCAAAGTTAAGTAGTTAGGGGTGTCTAAATCGACTTCTTAGAAGTGCAGATTCAGACATAGGTAACTTGTGAAGACAATTTCTCAAGTTATACTAAAGCTTATGAAGTAATTCAACTTGGAGGTGATGCGCAATCTCTAAGAGATGATTCGTACAAAGTTTCATCAAAAACTTTACACATTTGATAAGTCAATGTGAAGAAATTCTGCAGCAGACTTTTCTGTGTTTCATCTTCTTCACAGATTTTCTCAATTTTGATAATTTGGAGATTGGACCTCTAATTTAGTGAAGATTTTGACTTACTCTTGGTATAGAGGTGCTCTAATCACAAGAGTAGGTTGTTCTTTTGGAGATTGACACTCTCCATCAGTGGTATCAGAGCAGGAGACATCAAAATCAAGGAAAGGAAGGTCCCGGCTGCTGCAGATTCAAGAAGTTCAACATTTGAAGAACAAAGAAGTGAAAGCTTGGAGTCAAAAGCCTGAGGAGAAGACTACTCGACATCAAGAAAGGCAAAAGGAGTCTAATTCGAAGTAAAGGTACATACATTGTTTGTAAAGCTTGAAGATTTCAATATACAGGTGGATACAAGATGGGAGATGCTCTACAGATAGAGAAATTGGATAGGGAAAACTATCCTGCATGGTCAATGAGGATGGAAGCTCATCTTATGAGCAAAGATTTAATTGCTTACATCACAGGAGAAGAAGAGAAGCCACAGTTCAGAGATCCTAGTGTTCCAACTAGGGAAGAGTTAGCAGATCTGAAAAATTGGATGAAGAAAGATGCTCAAGCTAGGAGCATCATCTATATGGGAGTCAATGATTACTTGTTACCTCATATTAGAGGTCTTGAAAGTGCAACTGACATATGGAATGCTTTGGAGGAGCATTTCCAGAATACTACAAAGTCAAGGAAGGCATCCTTATGGGCAGAGTTTACTACCTTCAAGAAGAAGGCCTCTCAATCCATCTCAGACTATGTAACAAGGATGAAAGATATTGCAGATGCTTTAGGAGCTGTTGATGAAGACATTGAGGAAGATAAATTGGTAAGGCAAATCCTTACAGGGTTGAGAGGTGATGACAAATGGAAGCCATTTATTTTGTCTACAGAACTATCACTTGACCATTTCACTCCTGATTTAAATCAATTGTTAGGTCATATGCTAACATTTGAGCAGGATGTTAAAGGAGATGGTGACAAGAGTACAGGACATGCAATGTACTCAAAGGACAAGAAGAAGAATAGCAAAGGAAAACAACAAGCAGGTGAAGATGAAGGAACAACTACTCAAGCCAACTTCCTAAGAGGAAGAGGAGGTGGCAAAGGTAGAGGAAGAGGCAGGAACAATAAAGATGGAGGCAAAGCTTGCTGGATTTGTGGTAAGACAAATCACTTAGCTAATGATTGTTGGCATAATAATCAGAATAATGGTGGATACAATCAGAATTATAATACAAGAGGAAGAGGTGGCAGAAATCAAAGAGGTAATTACAGAGGTAGAGGTGGAAGGAATTACTTTGGAAGAAATGCAGGTAGAGGATTCCAAAGTCAACAATACAACAACACCTACTACAATTATGCTTCAGATCAAAAGGAAGATTCAACATTGATAATGAATGCAACTTGTGAAAGGCAGAGTGAAGATCAAAGAGTCTTCTACATTGACTCAGGGTGTAGCAATCACCTGAGTGGTAACATATCTTTGATGACTGATTTGGAAAGTAAAGTTTTTAATCATGTTGTTCAAACAGGTGACAACACAAAGCACAATGTGAAGTCAATTGGATCAGTGAAGGCCAAGGATGGAAGCACCTTATTGAGTAAGGTTTTGTATGTTCCTACAATCCCTAAGAATTTGATAAGTGTAGGTCAAATTGTTGAAAAGGGATATGAAGTAAGGTTCACTAATGATGGAGTATATGTGGAAGACCCTAGCCAAGGGTATAAACAGATTGTTTCAGGGAAAAAGGAAGGAAGATTATTTACATTGAAGATTCAAGGCAACATTGGTCATGCTATGTTCACATATGGAGGTCATAAGATCTCTGAGTTAGATCTTTGGCACAAGAGGCTTGGACATTTCAATGAAAGAGGTATTAAAGATATGGTTAACAATGGTTCAGTGCTTGGATTGCCTAATGTTGCAGGTCAACATATGACATACAAATGTGAGGCATGTCAATTAGGTAAGGCTCATAAGAACTCTTACTCCAAGCATGGTTTTATGCACTCAGAGAAGCTTGAGTTGGTACACACAGATGTGTGGGGACCATCAAAAGATTTCAGTATAAATGGATCAAGGTATTATGTGATTTATGTTGATGATGCTACTAGGTGGATCACTATCTATGTGATCAAAGATAAGTCAGAAATGTTTAATACATTTAAACACTATCATGCATATGCAGAAAGAATTACAGGTCATAAGTTGAAGAGACTAAGGTCAGATGGAGGGGGAGAGTATTTCTCTAATGAGTTCAGTGATTACTTATGGAATGCAGGTATAAAAAGGGAAGTTACTTGCAGGTACTCTCCTCAACAAAATGGTGTTGCAGAAAGGAGGAATAGAACACTTGTTGAGTTTGCAAGATCCATGATGAAGGAGAAAAATTGCCCTAATTATTTGTGGGCTGAGGCTGTAAATACAGCCACTTATTTGGTCAATAGGTTACCATGTAAAGCCTTGCAGGGTATGACACCATATGAGGCTTGGTGGGGTAAGAGACCTACCTTGGATCATTGCAGAGTTTTTGGGTGTGTGGCATATGCATATGTGCCATCACAATTAAGACACAAATTGGAACCTAAAGCTGAAAAGTATGTTTTCATTGGCTATGATGACAAGCAGATGGGCTATAGATTGTGGAGTCCATCAACAAAGCAATTTATGGTTTCTAAGGATGTTACATTTGATGAACAAAGCACTTGGTATGCAGGTACAATCAACATCAATACAGGTGATGAAGAAGAAGTGAGTCAAAGAAAAGGTAAATCAAAAGTTCAAATATTTGATGAGCAAGAGAATAATGAAGTGCAGGATGAAGTGGAAGAGACACCAAGATTTGATCCTGAATGTGAAGAACCAGAAACCTCAAGGAGTGGAGAACTCAGAAGGTCAACAAGAAACAGGTGGCAACCTACAAGGTATAGTTATGATACTTCATTTCTAGCCACAAAAGATTATGCTTATATGGTGAATACAGATGAAGACCCTTCTACATATGAAGAGGCAAAAGGTAAGGAAAAATGGGAGAATGCTATGCAGGAGGAATATGATGCACTATTGGAGAATCAAACTTGGGATTTGGTTCCTAAACCAAATAGTCAGAAGATTATTGGATGCAAGTGGGTCTACAAGACAAAAAGGTTTGCAGATGGAAGTGTGTCTAGATACAAAGCTAGACTTGTTGTCAAAGGCTTTGCTCAAACATATGGTATTGATTATGATGAGACCTATAGTCCTGTGGCAAAGATGACAACCATAAGGACACTTATTGCTATTGCTGCATGTAAAGGTTGGAAGCTATGTCAACTTGATGTGAAAAATGCTTTTTTGAATGGTTACATTTCAGATGATGTATTCATGGAGCAACCTCAAGGGTTCAGAGATAAAAGGTATCCAGATCATGTGTGCAAGCTCAAGAGAGCTTTGTATGGCTTGAAGCAGGCCCCAAGGGCATGGAACTATAGACTTGTGAAGTTCCTAAAAGAACTTGATTTTCAGGTGTCTAAAGCAGATAGTAGCTTGCTTGTCAAGGCAAGTGAAAATGGTTTCATATACATGTGCATATATGTTGATGATATAATTCTTACAGGTACAGATGAAGAAGGAATACAAAAGCTTAAGAGGCAAATGGAAAAGGAGTTCAAGATAAGTGACTTGGGAGACTTATCATACTTCTTGGGCATGGAGATTACATATACTCAACATGGAGTATTTGTGACCCAAGAAAGGTATTTGAAGAACTTGTTAATCAAGTTTAAAATGGATGATTGCAGGGTAGCACCTACACCAATGGAGGTGAATCACAAATTGAGTAAGTATGGAGGTGAAGAATTCAAGGACATGAGACAATATCAGAGTTTGGTTGGTAGCCTTATCTATGCTACTCTAACTAGACCTGATTTATCATATGCAGTAGGGGTTTTGTCTCAATTTATGCATTGCCCAAGGAAAGAACATTGGATTGCAGGACAAAGGGTGTTGAGGTACATTAAGGGTACACTCAATGAAGGTTTGTATTATGGGTTTACCTCAGATACAAATATCAAAATTTATAGTGATGCAGATTGGGCAGGTAATCCAGATGATAGAAGGTCTACATTTGGATATATGTGTTATGTGGGAGATAAACTTATCTCATGGTGTTCCAAGAAGCAACATACAGTTGCTTTATCTTCTACAGAAGCAGAGTATAAAGGCATGGTTGAAGCTGCAAAGGAAGTAATTCGGGTTAAAACATTGATGAAGAGTCTTGACATTATGCATGGGGTACCAATCATATATGGAGATAACATGAGTTCATTGTATTTAGCTGCTAATCCTGTTTTTCATGCCAGGACCAAACACATTGAGATTCAGTATCACTTTCTAAGAGAGAAAGTGATGGATAAAGAGATTGAAGTAATCCATACTTCAACAAAAGATCAGATAGCTGATATGCTTACAAAAGGCTTGGATGGACCAAAGTTACAAAGGTTCAAAGACATGGCAGGTATAAAGAAGATAGTGAAGACCTCAATTGATGATTGAGGGGGAGCTGTTGGTGCAGACCAATCACCAATTGAAGGCTTGGAAGGTTAAAGAGTGAAGGAAGGATCAACTATTGAAGCTTCGAAGAAAGACATATTCAGAGGATAAGAGAAGTGTACACATATGTACATTAGAATAGTCATAGGTGACTTAGATCTTTGTTTGAGTAAGAATCTTGTACAAATTGTCTATAAATACTTTGAGAAAAGTCGGGGCATGTATGAGAGCATATGTAGAAACCAAGATTGAGGAAGTTAGGAGTCAAGAGATAGAGAAAAGTTAGTTGAGTTAGCTCTCATCACTCAGTTGTAATTTTCTGAGTTAATGAAGAAATATTGCGCCCGATCTTTTCGTGTCTGCTCCTTCTGTGTTTGATCAATTGTGAAATCCTTTTGAGGATATCTAAGTTGTTAATTAATGAGCCTGTGACCTGAATTTCAGAGTCTAATTGTAAACAGGCTAGGAGAATTGTGAGTAGGAACATTCATATGTGTTGAGTGTCTACAGTTCTCTGAAACAGGCGCAAATTTCGAGTTTAATCTTTTGGTCAGTGCTCACTCCATAGTTTAAAGTTTTGTGCAAGCAAGCACTTAATCTTTAAGTTGGAAGGTGATCTACTCGTAGCTAAAAGCATTTGGCAAAACGGGTTAGATATTGTGAGAACCAAAGTTAAGTAGTTAGGGGTGTCTAAATCGACTTCTTAGAAGTGCAGATTCAGACATAGGTAACTTGTGAAGACAATTTCGCAAGTTATACTAAAGCTTATGAAGTAATTCAACTTGGAGGTGATGCGCAATCTCTAAGAGATGATTCGTACAAAGTTTCATCAAAAACTTTACACATTTGATAAGTCAATGTGAAGAAATTCTGCAGCAGACTTTTCTGTGTTTCATCTTCTTCACAGATTTTCTCAATTTTGATAATTTGGAGATTGGACCTCTAATTTAGTGAAGATTTTGACTTACTCTTGGTATAGAGGTGCTCTAATCACAAGAGTAGGTTGTTCTTTTGGAGATTGACACTCTCCATCAAGATAGATAGATAGATAGATAGATAAATAGATAGATAGATAGATAGATAGACAGATAGACAGATAAACAGACAGACAGATAGATAGATAGACAGATAGACAGATAGACACATAGACAGATAGACAGATAGACAGATAGACAGATAGACAGATAGAAAGATAGACAGATAGACAGATAGACAGATAGACAGATAGAAAGATAGACAGATAGACAGATAGATAGATAGATAGATAGATAGATAGATAGATAGATAGATAGATAGATAGATAGATAGATAGATAGATAGATAGATAGATAGATAGATAGATAGATAGATAGATAGATAGATAGATAGATAGATAGATAGATAGATAGACAGACAGATAGACAGATAGACAGATAGACAGATAGACAGATAGACAGATAGACAGATAGACGGATAGACAGACATACAGACAGACAGATAGATAGATAGATAGATAGATAGATAGATAGATAGATAAGATAGATAGATAGATAGATAGATAGATAGAT